>OZ018401.1:66292270-66554934 GCA_963969585.1 Drosophila helvetica
TTCCCCCACAAATCGTCATTAAGTTGGGAGCGAAAATGCAACAATAATTTCGTTGGAGTTCGTGGCAGAAACCTCAGCACATTTCCCACTTTTGGTGGAAACGATTTATCGTATGGCAATGATTTACCTCCCAATCCCTCTATGAATTTTCCTTCATTCTTCAGAAATGCAAATAATATTCCTTCATTCAGTCTTCAATTTTCACACATGCAATGATTTTTTGTCCTAATTGGCCTCAGTTTTCCAAATTTCTATGAATTTTCCTTCATTCTGGCTGTTTGTTTTCGAATTCCACTGATTTTTGAGGGATGGGTAGATCGAATTTCCTTGAAAAAGGGTTTGCAGGTGCATATATTTGGATATATCTGGCAAATGGTGGATAGCAGAGTCTGGGGAATCCTCTAGCCCTATGTAGGAATACCTTAGCCCAAGGACCCTCTGGGGACTCCTACAAAACAGCTGCACATCTCATGGGAGGAGAACTCATCTGGAAGGAGGAGAAGTGGAAGGAAATAGCATCTAAAATACACGGGGTTCCAGGCAATCATTCGATGGATGCATTCCGATGCATACTTTGTGGCAAAGACTCCCATTGTTGCAGCACAGCAACCACAAAGTTCTCTTTCTTTCTTCCGCTATCGCCATCGCTCTCTCTTGCTCTTTCTCTTGCTCCTTCTCTTTTTGGTAAATAAAATACTATCTGGTGGGAAAACATGAAGAGGAACAATAAAAATTTACAACCAGCAAACAGACAAAGGGGCAAATATGTAGTGCCCCAAAACGGGGCAAACGAGGCAAACGGAGCAAACGAATGGGCAGAAGAGGAGCCGCCACCAAGGAAGGGGAAGTGCAAAAAAGAGGAACTCAATAAATTGTCATGCAGTAAAATGTGGCAAGAACGGAAGAAGAAACCGCCAGAGTGACTTTGTTTCAGGCGATGAAGTGGCTTGGTGGCACACAGGGGGATGTGGTGTGTGTGTGTGTGTGTGGGGGGCACGTAAACTGCCAGAAGAAAGTAGCAAACGAAATGCAAGTGGCTGCCTGCCGCACGGCCACGTGGCATGCAGATACGGGTAAAAGCTAAGCGGAACGCAAGATACATTCCCGCCAAAGGGTGGGGGTATCCTTATACCCTTCCTGTTTAATATACCCTGCATGCAACATACATCGCTGGCTGTGTGTGTGTCTGTGTGTGTGTGTGTGTGTGTGTGTGTGTGTGTGTGTGTGTGCAGTGGTGCAGTGTCTGACCGAAAATCACATGTTTCTGCCTGTAGCGGGAAGGATGTGATTTAAGTTGCAGTGCAACAGCAGCAACGTGCCCCAAACAACCAGACAACAACGATGGTTGTTGCTTGTGTGACATTTTGGCATTTCCAGTAGGTCTACTGTTGAATTTTTCATGCCCCTTTGCGCGACATAAACTTGCCTGCCAGCCAGCCAGCCCACCAGCCCATCAGCCCATCAGCCCACCAGCCACCCAACATGGCCTCCTCTCCTGCAGGACATGGCTTGCCTGCCTGCCTGCCTGCCTCAATGGTAAATTAAGGCGGCTTCCGTTTTATTGGCCACCGCATCCCCGCCTTCCCACTCGTGCCACTCATTCCCCTCATTGCGGCTGCTATGTCGCCCATACCCTGTTTAGAGGAGGATTTTATGAGCAGAAGGAACGTTCGGTCTTCATGGGAAAGCTATAAAGCTACGATCCACGAAAAAACGGAAAATCCTATCCTGTTTTTTAGCAGGAAGATAATGATAATTATGATAATGAGGGCCTTGGATCCGTTCCGAAAGAAGGCTCTGGAGAGCCAATGATCAGCGATGATTCAATGAGGTTCAATGAGGCTAAAGCTCTGGGCGGAACCGTGGATCCCCCAGAGGTTATCCAGGGTATCGCAATCTTCCAACACCGCAGGGCAGAGGTCCTTCTTCCATGTCCTTTCTTGTAGTTCTTGTTTAGTGGTTTCCTTGTTGCTGCTGCTGCTGCTGTTGCTGTTGCTGTCGCGGCTGTTATTGCGGCTTCATTTGGCTTTCAGGTAAATGGTCGCTTAGCGTGGCCGTCGCTCGCTTTTGCTCTCAGCCTTTTTAAGTGTATTAATCCTTTTTTATATCCCGCACAAGGAGCAGAGCAAGCAGAGCAAGGCAGAACGGAGCAGGCAAATGCCAATGGCAATGGCCGAAAATTAAGTATACGTAGTGTGTGCCAGAGATGTGCTTCTTGACACGGAAGGCGGCTGGTCGTTTAGTTGCTGCCCCGAAAATTGCATTAAAGTTGCATAAGTGCACACGGGGCTTAATATTTAATTTGGCAAAGAGCTTTCCAAACACCAGGCTCTCCGCAGCCTTCTATCCTCCGGTCTATCTGTCTCTCTGTCTCTCGGAGTGTCCTTCTTTTTCCAGAGGAGTCCTGCCCCGGCGATAACGCCGCGTGACATCCCACGCTTAATATTATCCCCCATTTCGGGGGGGAGGGAAGCAAAACAAAAGCGCAGCAGCAGCAGCGGCAGCAGCAGCACTGTCTCTTGCTGTGATTTTCCTCGAGGAAGGAATGAAAATGGGAAATGGTGAAAAGCGCAAATGGAGATAAAAATTTGCAATGGCAAAAGCCGAAAGGAAGCGACAAAAAATAAAACTAGAAGACAAAAAAAAACAACAGCAGCGGCAGCAGCAGCAGAAAAGTGCAGCAAAAGTATTTACAAAAGCGTTATCACGCTGTGACCCCTGTCCCTGCCGCTGCCACTGCCGCTGCCCCTCGCTGTGTGTGGCGCCACCCCTTTGAACTTTGGCTCCTCCTGCAGCCCCAACTATGGATTGTATCTGCCCCCTCTGCTTTCAACACGTTCCACATTGTTTATTCTTGCCTCTGGCATTCGCTTTCTCTAATTTCTGATGCGCTGCTGCTGCTGCTGCTGCAGTTTTTTCTCTTTAGTTAAATAAAAAGGCGCTTAAGCAGGCGATAGAGTGTAATCATGGGGCAGTATGGGGGGGGGGGGGGCATGGGAAATGGATTGCAGTAGGGATTGCCAGCAAAAACGGATACAAGGATGGGGAATGGATTGTAGGGATATAGCAATAAGGATGCGAATGGAATACGGGCATGGCCGGGGGGAATTCGGGGATGGAAAAATTTAAAATTAAATGTGCATTCATCTAACTGGGGGGGGGGGGAGATCCCCTCGGGCGTTAGAGCAGAGATAGATAGATATATACACGGATTCTCGCTGGGCTCCATCAATTTGTAGGAAACGCCGCGGCGACAGGACTCGTGAATCCTTCGCTGTGGGAACATTTCATGCTTTATCACTTCACTATTGCCCATCCGCAACAATTTATCTACATCTCGGACCTTCGTGCTGCTCCTGCTCCTGATCCTGCTCCTGCGCCTGCCCCTGCCCTCTCCACCCTTTTGACCATTCTCTTTCGTGCTGCTGCTGCTGCCCATCCTTCTCCTTCTCCTTCTCCTTTGCGCCATCCTATCTCATCTCCTATTCCATTTGCCAGCTCTTTACGAGCTCTTTTGCTCAGCTGGCTCTCAAATTTAAAGCTCATCAACGCGGGAGTGGGGCGTGCACTGGCAGGGGGCGGGATGGGGGGCGTACCACAGGATCTGCAATGTCCCTGGGAGGTGGGTTCCCGGAATAGTTTCGCATTTTATAACTCACTTAAAGGCGCCCGCCGCCTGCCTGGCAGCATGGCAGAATGGCAGAATGGCTGGCAGCAGGAAGGCCAATTAAAATGGGCAGACGAGCAGAGCAGCAGCTGATTAACCTTGGCAGCACACCCACAGCTACACAGCCGCACAGCCACACAGCCACACACATAGACAGGCGTACACATACACTCTCTGGCAGGCAGCGCCTGCAAGTATGCAATGACCACGTCGCCAGGGCACTTTGTCGTCGTCGTCGTCCGCTGCTGTTGCTGCTGCTGCTGCTGTTTTTGTTGTAATGGTAATTGTGCGAGCGAGTGCAGCAATGACGTCATACACTCGTGTACAGAGTGCCACGCCCACGTGCCACGGGGCAGGCAGGCAGGCAGGCAGGCAAAAATGTTGCCACGGTAATTGTGTGCGCCGCTGCTGCTCCACGCTTCGGTTGCTGGCAATATTGTTATGACCAAAAAACCAGGTCACAAAGGGGACAATCGCTGCTGCTGCTGGTGCTGCTGCGTGCTGCTGCTGCCACACGTTGCAAGGTCCCCCATTCCCATTCGCCCACTCTCTCCCACTGAAGCTCTTTGCCCTTACGCCCCGCTTTTCTCTCCCATAAGCCGTTTTCCTTCTCTTAAGCCGCTCACTCGCTCTCCCGCTGAATCTTCTCTCCATTCGCTCTCTCTCTCTCTCGCTCTCCTTCGGTAAAGGATCTCTTCCCCAAGCCTTGATTTAATTTCGAGTAAAGCCAGAATAGTATATTCCGGGATGCTTCCTTCTCCTGAAAATCATAATTCCTTATCCGAAAGAAGGCTAAAAAAGCGGAATTCTAAGAGGGTTACGTATACGTATGTAGAAGGGAAATCCCTGCCTCTGCTGCTGCTGCTGTCAGTTGGTGGATTTCTCACACAGGATTCCCCCACACTCTCGAACTGCTCCTCTCGCGTCTCTGCTCGCTCCCCCTTCACCTCCACCTCCTTTGCTATTTTACATTTAATATTTATGCATTTTCCACCCGTCTGTTCTCTGGTTGCAGGCGCGCAGGCATCGCATTGCATCGAGTGCCGGCAACCGCTGCTCAACTTGTCGACTTTCGGCCGCATCAACCGCTGACCAGTGGCCAAAAACCGAGCAGAGGATAGAGCAGGACGAGCAGCACGAGCAGCCCGAGATAGGATAGGCAACGACAGGACGTGGACATGGCCCAGAGTCCTTAGCCATGGCTGTTGAATAATTAATGCAGTTTCGGTAAGTGCATTTTGAGCAATAGTTTCTGGTGCTTTCCCCTCCCTTCCCTTCCCTTCTTTTCCTTTCTTCTATTTGCTTTTCCTTGCTTTAGTTCGCAGCTTTACTCGCAGTTTTACTCGTAGTTTAGTTCGAAGCAACTGTCAAATCGCTTCGCGTCTCATTTAAATGCAGGCAGGACCAAGGAGTCCTATCCTTCTCTCTCTCTCTCTCTCTCTCTCTGAGAGGAGCTTAGCCTCCTGACAAATGAAGTGTTCACTGCTCTACTGAGTCCTGATTCCTGACGAGCAGAGTCCTCCTTGGCTCATGCATAAACCAATATGCGACATTCCTTCGAGTTTTCTCTGGCTTTCCTTTCCCTCTGGCTTTCCAGCGTTCTAGCAGCGTTTACGCGCCGGAAGCGGAAATTGTCCAGCGAACAAAAGCCAACAAAAGTGGCAGCGGTGGGTTCGAAAGGAAAGGCCATGGAAAGGCCAGGAAAAATGCCATGAGAGTGTGGTATTTTTTTGTTGCCACTATTCTTACACATTTCGCAGAGCTTCTGGACGGGGTCAAGGCATTTGCTCGTTTGGGAAAGCCTCTTTCCCTGAAACCTCTGTCAATGTCCCAAATTAGTTTCCTGAAACTAAAGATCAAATATTTAGATACGATTTCAGGGATGTCCTCCATCGGAGGACTATGAATTTTACACTTTTCCTTTGCGATTAACAGGAAGCAGGAAGAAGTGTATCTAAATGTTGGGCATCCTTGCCCACATTGCCTGTAATTTATATCTGCGATGGTCTCCTGCTGATGCTCCTGCTGCTCCTGGGCTCTGCTCTTGGTCCTTACTCCTGCTGATTTTGACGCTGCTGCTCCTGCCATCTGATGCTGTTGCTGGCTTTATCTTAATGCTCTCCTGATACAACATTTTCATCGTTGTCGTCGTTCATCGTTGTCGTCGTTCCTGGCCATGGTCCTAGTCCTGGTCCTGGTCCTGGGCTCTGGGCTCTGGGTCTTAGCTTTTTGTTGTACACGCTTATAGCCATTGCTGTTGTGCACTGCTTATCCTTATCCACAACATCGTCTCTTGGTCGTTCTTCCTTACAGTGAGAGCCTTCTCCTTCGCCTTGGCTTTGCCTTCCTTGGCCTTCCTGCTCCTTCTATGCCGCTCCTTCGTCGTCGTTTGTTTTGTCATTCAATTCAATGAGGCTAATGTCCGTTGAGGTCCTTCTGCTGTCTGTCTGTCTGTCTGTCCGTCTATCTGTCTGTCTGTCTGTGGTGTGGTGTCTTCGTCCTGCGTCCTGCGTCCTGCGTCCTGTGCTGTGCCATCCATTGCTTCCATTGCTGTTGTTGAAGTGCCATTAAGTTTAGTTGTCACTTAGCCTCTTTTGCTTTTATATGCCGTCTGTCTCCCCCCACCCTCCCTCCCCCCCTGTATTCCATTTGCCCCCTCTGACTCTGACTCTGAGTCTGACCCCTCCCTGTCCCTGTCCCCGTTGTTGTTATCCTTTTGGCTTGAAGCGTCTTAAGCGCCTAATGCCCATGGCCATAAAAAGTCCAAACTAATGCTTTAAAGTGTGCCACACACACACACAGCCACACACACACACACACAGACACTCATTGCCTCTGGAATTGTCATCTGTTGGCGGCCCGCAGGGTGTCTGGGGCATGCCCCAAAAACGTACACAGCTTTCGTATCTTTTTTCGGGGCTTTATCGATCGTTTTGCGTGTTGTCTTTGGGCTGTTTGATTTTCAGCTTTAAGCAAAAGTCCATTGCCAGGGCGTTTTACTCCTTTTACTCGTTTCTTTTTTTGCGTGATTTTTATACGTTTTTCGGAGCCGTTTCCTCTGTGGATGGGCGGCGGGCAGGGGGCACGGTCTGTGGATAGTGTCTGGAGTGCTGGGTGGAAAATTGCGTGTTAATTTTCACACAAACCGGAGACACACAGTCCGCAGTCCGTAGTCCGCAGTCCGTGGTCCGCAGTCCGTAATCCACAGTCCACAATCGCAGAGGTTTTCCACGTATTCTGTTTGTAGTTTTTGCGGTTTTCTGTTCTCGTGTCTGTTGCGGCTTTTGTTTAAATATTTGCATTTTTATTGTGGCCCACAGGATACAGGACGACGACTGCTGTTGCTGCTGTTGCTGTTGCTGTTGCAGCTGCCTCCTTTTGCTTCATTAGCGCCGGCAGTGTCTGTTGACACGGGCCTCTGTCTTTTGGTCTCTTTGTGGATCCACCTCACAGTCCCCTCGCCACCCTTGCCGCCCTTGCCGCCCCTCCGCCCTTGCATTATCCTGGAAATTGTTGCCCCCGAAAGTTCATCTAAATGAAGTGCAATGCAATCCCATTTTCAATTAACTTTTGAATGAAATTTCAACGAATTGCCCCCAAAACTTGCAACAGCAACAACAACAAAAACACACACAAAAAAAATGCAAAAAGTTTCCCCTGCAACTTTTTGTTGATTTTCTCTTGGTTTTTCCCTGCTGCAGCTGCTGCTGCCGCTGCCGCTGCCTCTGCTGCTGTTGTTGTTGTTGTCGATGAATTTTCATTACGTTGCATATTTGTTCGACTGCTTTTCCTACGGTTTCACCCTCCTCCTTCTGCTGGCTGCTCCTTCATTCACTCCTTATTCTGCATGCTTTTTCCTGGTGCATGTAAACAAGCCGCGCCAATTTGTTGCCCCCAAAACAGCCAACAACTGCAACAAAGGATACAAATTTTCAACTTGAAAACTTGTCAAATTCAGCAAAAACAACGACAGCAAGCAGAAATGCTTAAGGCATCGAATCTACAGATACCCTTTTTCGATCGATAACGAAAAGATGAGGAAAGATCGTGCAAGAGGAGGGGGGGCCTTAGAAGACGAGAGATTCGTTGGGCCAGATTCTGGAATTCTGAGATATTTCTTTCGATTGTTTCCAGGCTCTGCCGAAAACCCACTCGTATACCCTTTTCTTCTCGGAGTAGAACCAAGCAGAAACCGATTTGGAGTGGCAGGAAATGGGTGGAAATCGGAGTGGCAGGGCACATGGATAAGAATCGCTGTGGCATGGCCAGGACCAGTACCAGTACCAGTACCAGACATGGCCGTGGATGGGGCATAATTTAAGCGTACACTGAAATACATTTTCCACTTTAATGGCAGGGAATGAAGTGCATTAAAAATGCAGATACAATGAACCGAAAAATGCCCGACAGGCCCCCAGCCGAGGGAGGGCAAGCCAGAGGGGATGGGGGTGCGGGGTGCGGGGGGCGGCAACGAAGGCCTTGTGTGGCACGTATGGCACATACTCGTATTTGGGTGCTTGCTGCAAAATTTTCAAGTTGTCAATTTATGATTATGGCACCTCATGAACCGAGGCACAAAATGTAAATTATACGCCAGCGTCGTCGTCGGTCGTCGGTTGGTCGTTGGTCGTCGTTCGAAATGAAAACTCTCGTTCAAATAACAAGGAAAATTGCATGTTGCACAGAGAGTGTGTGCTTGGCTGGAGGAGGGTTGGCCACAGGAGGGGTCGAGGAGAACAGAGTTAGTGTGTGGCTGAGATTTTTAAGTTGATTTTCGATTGTTGTGGCTCTCTCGATGGGTCTCGATGAGTGCCTGCTGCTGCTGCTGCTGCTGCTGCTGCTGCTGCTGCTGCTGCTGCTCCTTGGCCACATTGAAGGCTTTTTAATGCGAAATCGACTGCTGCACTCGCGACTCTCAATACACTCACTCTCGCCTTAGTCGCTGTTATGTAAATGAGAATCGCGATTCAGCCCAGCACGGCGCACCCGCTGCTGTTCAATCGACAGCAACCATCGCCATCGCAGGTGCAATCAAATATAACGTATACGCCACGCTGTGCACAATAGTTAGCAATAAAGTCGAGGCGGGAGGCGGAACAGGAGTAGGGAGTAGGGAGTGGGGAGGGGAGGGAAATGAGGCATGCCCCCTGGTTGGGCATGGCTAGCAAACTGTCAATTTGGTCGTTGCCATTGCCTTTATTGCTCTTTACCTTATAACAACGTTAACGTTGGAGGAGAATATTGAATTACGGATGGAGTGGAATGTGTGGAAAAATACGTAGAGTGTGGAAAATCGAGTGGAGTAGAGTGGAGTGGAGTGGGGTAGAGTGTGTGGAAAAACCGAGTGTAAAGAGCAGCACAAATGTGGAGGGGGGGGGTAATGGTAACGTAACTAAGTTCAGTGTAAAATTAGATAACTGAATCTTAAAGTGAGAAATTCGCAGAGGGCAAGGAACGAGAGCAGAAAGGGAGGGGTATCATTGGATTCGACTAAGCCTTCAACGATATTCCATTTCCCATTTCCAGGAGTCTATTTCGTTTTTGGCAGGCGAAAATGTACTCAAAGAGAGAGCTGTTCTGCTTCTATCCTCGCATGCACTCCTTTTCCCGTTGTATTGCTCACTCTCTCTCTCTCGTGTGTGTGTGTGGAGAGTGGCATAAAATTTGATTGTGATTGAAAAGTGTAGCCTACTTTCGGGTGGGCGCATATAAAATGCATGTAATCAAGCGAAATGGCAACCGTGTGCACAAATGAGATCGTCAGCAAAGGATAGGTGAAAAGAGCGAGGCGGAGCGGAGCGGAGAGGTGGAGAGAGGAAGGGTGCAAGGGTGGAAGGATGGAAGGGAGGGGGGAACAACTGGGGGTGATGAACCACTGCATTTGCATTTGCATTTGCAAACAACGCCTCTATTTGCCGGCACGCCCACCCACTGATGGCCACGAGGATGTACCAATGTACATGCACGTGGAAAGCGAACAATAATTGAAATTTGATTTGATTAGTTTTTGGATATTGAGGCGCGGTTGTTGTTCTTGTTCTCCCTGTGCTTGTTGTTGTTGTTGATTGTTGGTGTAATGGTTGGTTGTTGTAAATATTGTTGATTGATGTTGCGGATGGTATTACAGTTGCTTCTCACACTGTGGAAGCTGATTTCTGATTGAAATTTGATTGGTTTTCATATTGCAGCTGTTTTTTTTTGGTGAAGTTTCTTTTGGAGTTGTTAAAATCGTTGTGAATCGTGTTGGAATTGTTGTAGATGGAGTTGTTGTTGGAAACTATGTTGTTTTCTTTTGTTGACCTTTACGATGTTTGTTGTTGAAGTAATTGCATATTACTTGTTGTTGAAATTGTTGATTCTTCACTGCGAAAGAAGATTGCATAAAGTCGTTGGTGAAAATGTAAGAACTGTTATTAAAATTGTTGAAACTATTAATTTTGTGGATGGCATTGCATTTTCGTAGCCGATTCTCATTGCAAAATGTAATTTAATTGCATATTGTATTCATTTTTCCTGCTGCTCAATGATTTCTGCCACAAATCCCTTTATAATTAAGTCTCTTCCTCGAATGGGGGGCGGGGAATCGGGGAATGCCAGCGGAAAGCAGCGGAAATGAAAAGAAAAGTCGTTTAACAATATGAAAAGCAGCTCGTGTCGTGGGACAGGCAGACATAATTGAACTATTTGGTTATCATAATTGAAATTCTCGCACAGTCAATTCAATAATAATTAAACAGAGAATCCAGAATCCAGAATCCAGAGAAAGGAAAGTCTGTGTCGTGTCTCCTGGGGCACGTGAAATATTTAATTAAGTAACTTATTACGATTATTATTTGCATTCCTTTCGTGGAATGCCATCCATGGCCTGCCCGCCGGCCAGCGGACAAAGATAATTCGCAGCATTTTTTGCGGCCTTTGTCCTCGCCGTTGCAATTAAATAAATATTAAATATTTGCACAAGTATTTCAGCACAAAAACGCCGTGAGAGAGAGGGAGAGCGGGAGCGAGGGAGGGGGCAGCGCGTGCAAAAACTATAATTCAATATTTCCTCCCCACAGCAGCAGGCGAAAGTTGCGTTTAATATTATTGCAAATATTCGTAGCGTATCGGGAATTTGAGAATCGGAGAATCGGAGAATTTGCGCATATTTGTGCGCTTTAATGGGCCAGACCAGGCCGGGACAGGCCAGGCCAGGCCAGGACAGGCCAGGCACTGGGGCACTCTCTGATGGGGGCATATTGATAAGCACTGGGGCGGATACTGGATACTGGGGCTCCGGGGCTCCGGGGCTCTTGCGGCCCGGCCCTAGTAAATGATGAAAAATGCTCTGCATTTTCCGCACCTTTTTGTGTGTGGTGTGGCATAAAAGAAAGGGAAAGACGGGCAAAAAAATCCCAAGGAAGCGGCGCCTTCGAGCGCAAGAAATGAAAGAAGCCAACGCACAAATATTGGCTCTGGTATTTTCTGTATGAATTATGACTTCTTCCTGCCTGCCCCAAAGGAGGCGGAGAAGTGCGACGAGGACGAGGAGGAGGTGGAGGAGGGTGAGGAGATTGGGGAGCATTGTGGCATGAAAAGAAAGGAAACTCAGTGGCGCAGATTGCTGCAAGGCGAAGGAATAGAGGGTTTTTTACTTTTTACAAGTCGGTTGATTGGATGAGTGGCGACGCAGACACCAGCAAAGGTGTTTGGGCGCTAGTTGAGCAAATAGTTTTATTGAAACTGATATTAGCATATGGCCGGCCGCAGCGAGCGAGCGGGAGGAGAGCAAAGAGCCCCGGACTGAAAGCAGATGAAAGATAACTCAGAAACCAGATTCTGGAGTGGCTAACCAAGAGAGAGCCACAGATAGAGCCACAGATAGAGCCAGGGCTGTGGAGAAGAGTTGGAGAGGCTCTTCGTTCGCTTACTAATGCTTTTACTTACGAAATATTTGCATAATGAACCAAGCAGAAGTGGGAACAAATCTAAGAGGATTTTCTTGCCCTCGAGAGTGTTCGTTCTGCACCCAATTATCCTTGAATATTGCCAAGCCTTTCCTCGCAGATTCTTTGGCGTTTCCAAATACCATTGATAGATGACCATAAAGTGTACTTTGAGGGGAGAACCTGCAGCCAGAGCCCGAGTCTTCTGGTCTGATGAAGGACTACTCTGTTAAAAGTTCTCTCTTCGGCGCCCAGGACCCCTGTTTTGGAGATCCCCCAACGCCTCTGGTGCTCTCTTTATGGGTTTTCTGGGCTTCTGTTCCCAATTTTCGGTATTGCTGCTGGTTTTTCTTTTGGCACGCGTTGGCCTCTTTGTTGTTTGTTCTTCTCCTGCGGCCTCCTGCCGCCTCCTGCCGGCCCCTGCTCCTTTTCTCCTGCTTCTTCTTTTGGCCACTATTGTTGTTGGTTTTCTTTACGGACAACATAATAATAAGTTTTCTCGCTGTCTCTCTGTCCCGCTCTCGCTCTCGCTCTCACTCTCTCCCCCTGTCTTTTGGTTTATGCGGACAACACTTTCAAAGGCCAAACCTGCAGCTGCTGCTCCTCCTCCTGCTTCCCTGCTCCCCTTCCTCCTGTTGTTGTTCTTGTTGTGGTATTGAGCGCAAAAGTTTACAGAACGCAAAAGGAAGAGCATGGGAGGACCAGAAGGTGGAGCAGGAGAAGGAGGTGGAAAAATATTATGCACACGCACACAGCAGCAGCAGCAGAGCAGCAGCAGGCAGACACAAGGCACAACAACTACTGCCCATAAATGCATATGTATTTATGTGTGTGTCCCATATACCAACGCACATATCAGTGTATGTATGTGCGTGTGAGTGTGAGTGTGCGTGTGCTCCTGCTCCTCCTCGTGCCGCTGCTGCTGCTGCTGCTGGCGCGCTCTTTATGGCAATGGCCGCGCGCCGTCCAATGTTTTTTTCGCCGCCCCGTGTCCTTTACACACACTTTAAATTATTTATTTTTACACTTTTGTACGCCCTCTGTAACACATTTTAAGATTCCCATCTGTGTGGGTGTACATACATATGCATATACCACGTACATATATGCCCTTTCCCCGAATGCCCTTTCCAGAGAGTATTCTGTGGATTTCTGTGGATCGCTTTGTTTTTGCTCGATCCGCAGATCCACATTATAGCCATATCCCAAAAATAGTTTCATGTCTTTGTTATGGCTCTAACAATTTCCATCAAGATCCAATACAATTTTCATAGAAACAAACATTTTCGGGCAGGGTATCAGTGCAGTCCATCATTCTGTTGGCTGTTGTTGCAGCTTCACGGAGCAGCAGCAAAAGTTTCTTGGGTCCACGGACTGCTCTTTGTATTTGCACATGTTCCACACACGCTGGCTATCTGCCACACCCCTCCGCCGCCCCAGCAGCCCCGCCAGCCCCTGCAGTCCCATCCCCCTTTTTGGTTGCAGAAACTTGTAAATTATTTGCCTTTTGCCTTATTCCTTACACATACGCGCACAAATTGTCTTGAGTTTATGTGTTAAACTTTACATCTCAATGGGGCGGGGGGTCGGGGGTGGGTGCGATGTTGGGGCCAGGATTCGAGTCCTGCGCCTTGGCCATTGTGCGGGGGCGTCGCGTCGTCATTGTGGCTGCTGCTGCTGGCTGGCAGGGGGGGGGGGGGGGGGGGGGGAGGCAGTGCCTGGTGTGGCATGTAAATGATATGTTCCCTTCGGCCACGTCCAAACGTTGGAGACGTCGCCTGTCGTTGTCGTTGCCTTTTATTGCTCCAATGCTTTGTGCAGCTGTCGTGGCCGTGGAACAAATGAACGGCATAAATAATTGCAAAAGCACACACACACACATACAGAGAGCTAGTGACATACACAGATACACAATGTGGACAATCTCTTGAAACTGAAAATGGAAATGGAAATCGGAGTATACTCCAAGGCGTCTTCGTTTCTGGGAAAACGTTCGAGCCGGGAGGCTCTTCGACGCGTCGTCTACTCCACTCCCGAATCGAGATTAATGAGCAGAGCAAAAGTGATTTCCACTCTGGTTTTATTTCAATTTGGTGCCTGGCAAGTGGGAGGCAGAGACTGATTAAATCTTAGATAATATGGGACTAGACCGAGGCCCAAGGGAGTGCATATGTGGTGGCGGCCATTCTGGGGGTTGTTCTGGTGGCTGATTTCTTATAGAGATGGCAACACCCAACGGTCGGTGGAAGTCTGTTAAGGTTAAGCATCAAATTCGCTTAAAAGTGATCCCTTGATGATTTAATGATGGATTTCGACCTGAAACATGCCAGAGCAACGATCTCTTCCCTGAGAGATACTACTATGATATTTTAAAGAGCGCATAATTTGTATCAGTTCCATTGAATTTCCCAACAGAAATGTATGAGAAAATCAAGCTGTGCCTCCTTTGGGGCAGCGTTTCTCAGACTCAAACCGAAGATTGAGAATGTGTGTCCGTTGCTGCTTGGGTGGGCCAAGTCTTAGCCCAGTCGAGTGGCAAACGGCAACCGCTATCAGTGTACGAGTACGAGCATTTGCTTGTCGAAGTCTCATCACCGCAAAACACCCTCGAGGCACGGAACGAGAGGCATGGCATCAAGCGGCAGGCATCAAGCGGCAGGCATCAAGCGGCAGGCGGCAGGGCACGCTTAGCCCCAGTCGCTCCCAGTCCACCAGTCCCCCAGTCTGAGATAATCGACACTCGACACTTCTCGACACTAATTGCCGTCACACCCTCGACAGGCACTAAGCCCTCTCCACGACCTACACCCCACAGCCACTCCATCCTGCCCCTTCCATACGCACTCAGGTGTGGCCTTGTTCTTGCCCCTTGTTGAGGCCTGATAACAGGCCGCAATCGTAATCGCAATCGCAGTCGCAATCGCAATTCGGAATCTGTGTGGGAATCTGAATCTGAATCGGCATCAAAATCGAATTCAAATTCAAATTGAAAGCCCCTTGCGATGCCACTGGTGCGCGTACGAGTCCGAGAACGAGGCGGAGAACGAGTACGGGTACGGGTAAGAGTAAGGGTACGGGCACGAGGATATCGAGTATCCGAGTACTTGTGTATAATTGCAGATACAAATGCGATTACATTAAGTAGCTTGTCTCTCGATACATACATACATACATGCATAATACGAGCAAATGGGTGTGTGTTTTTCAGCGTGTGTGTGTGTGTGTGTGTGTGTGTGGGGCAACAGCGGGATATGGGGGGAATGGCAGGCACTCTGTATCGAAATTTGTTGCTGTGGCGGTGCATCTCTCGCCTCCTGCCTCTTGCCCACCCCCTTCGGGTTCTGTCTGTTAAATCTCTGAAATCCCAGTGTAAACCTTGCTTTCACTTTTCGCCGCTTGCCTTGTTGCGCAGCTTATCCAAGTTCGTTTTGTTCTGTTCTCCCACTCATGGAATGCATTGGAAGCTAATAACATGTTGTATGCAAAGTGGAGTGGAGTGGAGTGGGAAGAGGTGAGCGGGAGAGGGGAGAGAGAACATTCCTATCTTATCGTTCATCACTCATTAAAGTACTCTCTCTCTCTCTCTCCCTCTGATTTCATGAATTTATGAGTTTATCTGTTCAGAAGAATTGTTTTTTGTGTTAACAAAAAGCTGTCATTGACCCCAAAATAACACTCTAATTTGTACTCTATTTTAATGATGTTTAAATGCCACTAAATTAGAATAATTAGAAATCACGATTCGGAAATTCCGACAGTTATGGCTTGGAATTACTAACTTCCCACAAAGGCAGCTGGAAAGAGCATTCCAATCAATGGATGTTTAGTATTCCCTTCCCTGGAAAGAGTATTCCAGCTTCGCTTTGTCGTTATCCCTTCCATTGTCCCCCCCCACTCCTCCCTCACTCCGCATCCCGTAAGCATATCAATAACAAAACTCTGGTCTGGCAGGTTTTACAGTTTAATGGCTCTCTCTCTCTCTCTTTCTGTCTCTGTCTCTGCCTCTGCCTCTGCCTTAGCTCTGCCTTGGGTTCTCCCTCTCGACTTTGCTCGTGCTCCTCACAGTTCTATCGCGAGCTCCAGCACCGTCAGTCGTCAGAGCCAATCGTCGTGTTCGCGTCCGTGTTGGCCGGTTTGTTCGCACAAGTGTAAACGTCTTTAATTAGCCATTGTTAACGTGTTTCGTTAGTTATTGCTCTTGTCCGTACCGTTGCGTTCCGTTCTGTCGTTATCATTCGCGTCAGAAGTGCTAATCACTTTACGCTCGTGTTTCTCAAGCGCAATCGTAAAGAACGTTCCATTATAATCCAATTTTTTGGGGCTTGATCGCCTGCATCAATAAATTAATTAGCGCTTCGGTTATCTATACGTTCCACTTCAGTCCAGTGTTTTTAAAGCATAAATTAATATAAGAGAACAGCCGCGTAAACAAGAAACCAAACACAAAAAATAGGTAAGCGCTTGGCAAACACAATTTGTTTCTCTTTCGTTCGCGCGCATTAATCTTTACCTCTGCCGCTGCCGCTGAGTGCTGTTTATCTCCCATCTCGCTCTGACGCACTTGTCAACATGACATGGCAATCCATGGGTGTGGGAGGGGGGAGACGAGGAGGACTGGAGAGAGAGAGAGAAAGTGCCACGCTAGAGTGCGGCAAAGAAGAAAGAACTTAACAAGATAAAGCAATAAACGAAAATTGCAACAAGTTTGCGCGATGATGTGTTCGACGCTTAAAAACAATTGCATTTTAAATTAATTGAAAAGAAAAACGAAAAGGAAAATCACGATGCACCAGCACCAGGCAGCAGCAGCAGCAGCATCACTAAAAGAAACAAGAGAACAGCAGCAGCACACAATGAGAGAAGAGCGACATGAGCTCAACTCAATTAAAACCTCCGTCAGCCGGCAAACAGAAAAAAACAAAAAAAAAGATGAATTGCAAGAGAAGGCAAACACATGAAACGGCAACAACAGCTATATTGCATGCCCAAGGTATACTGATGTGAGGTGAGGCATGGAGAGGAGGAGCTCTTACGATGTGTGCTCGCCAGTGTAACTGATGTGAAAATAGGCAATCAGTCGGGCCATACCTCACCTTGTGTGAAGTATACCTTGTACATACCGGTACTCGTTTTTTCAATCGCTTTTTACTCATAATTCGGCAGTGATTACTATGCTGTTGTTATTCTCAGTCCACTTACTCACTCTCTCTCTCTCTCTTGTTTTTTTTGTGATGCTGTTTCTCTTTACTGTTTATTTGTCCCTGCAAGTGTGTGAGTGTGTGTGTGTGTGTGTGTGTGGGAGTGTTTATGATTTTTATGGCACTTCCACGCGACTAAGCAAACTCCATAAACATTTATAGGTAAACCTATTACGATGCACAGCACAGCACTCGACTCGGTACGGTATCACTTTTCACTCAACTGTATTCAGTATTTTTATGGAATCAGTGGACATATGGCATGGCAGGACGGAGAGGTGCACCACTCTGCCCGTTTTCATATTTAATGCGTAATGAAATTGAAATTTGAGTTGATGTCAAACTCGAATTGAGATCGGAAATTGTGCAGTTAGAATTTCATGTGACTCTCAAAGATTGCCACCAGAGCGACGGGCCGTTGGCATGACAACGTTTTCCATTTTGGCCAAAAACCCATTCAAATATTCCCTCTGTCCATCAGAGCAATATTCGTGCTTATGGCACCTGGCAACACAATCTCCTCTCTCTCTCTCTCGCTCTCGCTCTGTCTCGCTCTGTCTCTCTCGAAACATCGAATCATCAAAATTGCATTGAAACTATTTCAACTTTTGCCCAACGGAAGAGAGCGAGTGAGACGCGGGGTGGGGAGGGAAAGCCTTGTCCCGGACTTGGTGTTAGTTTGCTGCCAACTGAAGAGCGAGAGAGAGAAAGAGTGGGAGAGAGGGACGGGGGACAGGGGGGCGCTCTTAAAAATTCATGAGTGCGAAAAGCCACAGGACGAAGTGTGGGTGAAAGAGCAGCTGAAAGGAAGAGCCAAAGTTTCGACGAGCAAACAAAAATCATAACGGAAGGATTCCCAGTGCCGCTCTGCTCTGCCACTCTCCCCTCCCCTCCCCTTCGTCTTTCCCCATTTACTCTTCCTCCTTTTCCCTTTCCTCTTGGGCTCTTTTCTCTTTGTGGAATGGCCAGGCCATCATAGGAATGAATGTTTATTGAAAGACAATGTCATAGCAGCAGTGGTCGGAAAGACGGTGTGAAGGGGGGGTGGGAAGAGGAAGCAGGAAAAAGCAACGGAACTCGCGACCAGAGGAACCTCAGGAATGGAATGGAATGGAATGGCATGGCATGGCATGAAATGTGAGTGCTTGTCCCTGCGCTCATATGCATAGGCAGGGACTGTCGGACGGGCTGCCTGTCACTACAGTGGACTCTCTCTATATAATGAAAGAACTTAATCTATGCAAGGACCACAGAGAGTGAGAGGGGGGTGAAGGATGGTTGCAATTCCCAGATGATTCCCACTGTAGGCAAATCCGAGTGATTGGACCAGAGGTTCTGCTCTGTTCCGTTCTGTGCTGTTCCCCCTCGTGTCGCTCGACAGCAAAACAACAAAACTGCAGTGCAAGAAAACACAGTGCAGAATACCAATACGAGAGAGAAGGGAGCACCCAGAGAGGAAGAGCGAGGAAGATAGAGGAAGAGAGGAGTCTGGGCGGAAGAGAGAGACTTTTGCTTTTCATTCATACGAAATTACCTGCGGCCAAGAGCTTAATGCCAGTTGGACTGCAAAATCCACTTAGGAAGTTGATACAATCAGTTCTCCCTCTCCCTCCTCACAGAGAGAAGAGAGGGAGAGTGCCTGCCTGCCTGCCTGCCTGACTGCCTCCTGTCCTGTGTGACCTGCATGGGCTGTGGCATTGTGGCACTGTGGCATGTGGCATGAGGCATGCGGTTCTGTGGATGGATCCCAATGGTAGGATAGGGATGTGAATGTGTGGCCTGTAGGACGGATTCATTAAAACGAATTGCAAGTTTTACGGTACGGTACGGCCTCTCCCCGACCCCAAGGAGGAGTGCTGGAGTTGCATCTGCCTCTCGCTCTCCCTCTCCCTCTCTCGCCCCATCTCTTTCTCGTTCTGTGTTTTGGTGCAAGTTGTTTTTGGGGTTTTGTTTCGGCAACTCATTGACGTGCAACATATACGACTAGAGAGTACAGGGAAGGGCGGGGTGGGGTGGGGTGTGCACAAACCAGAGGCTGCTTGCTGCTTGCTGCTGCTGCTGCTGCCTCTGGGGTTCCTAGGTTTTGTTTTGCGCCGCAAAGTATGCAACGGCTTCTGCTGCTGCTGCTGCTGCTGCTGTTGGTTGCATGTGCAACCCCCCACTACCACAGCCCACTCCCACAGCCCACTCCCACTCCCACTCCCTTCCTCCCAGGGGAGAACAAATGAAATTTTCGGTCAGGGTTTTACCGTATTTTCGTGTTTTCCATCCATCCTCAAACATTTGCCACAAGTGGAAAATGCATTAAAAGTGCAAATTAACTGGAGAATAGTCGTGCCACGATATGTGGCTGCGGCTTCTGCTGCTGCTGCTGCTGCAAATGATGATGATAATCAGCGCCTAAAAGCTTGCTCCCTAATTAGGAGAAAGAGCTTTCCGTTTCCCCCCTTCCCAGGCCACTCCTCTTGGAGTTCCATTTCCATTCGTAGATGCCAGAATTCGAGCTGCCGCCGACTGTGTTAATTATTTATGCTTTATATTTAAATGCTGAGATTAGACAGGGAGGGAAAACCTCTACACACACACGCACACACATATGTATGCATGTATATGTCTGAATGGGAGGACAGAACCTTTGAGGTTTGAAGTGGAAGGCAGCTCCAGGAGGCACTGGGGCAGGGGATAGGACCACCTAAACTTCCGCATTGAGAAGAAGGCATGAAGCATATGCGTAGGGCACACACACACATCCCCGCAGAGATAGACACAGATAGGCATACATTTCCACAGACAAACAAAAACGTGGAGAGATTGGAGCGGAGTGTTGTGTGGTGGGAGGGGGTGGTGGGTGGAGTGGTGAGTGGTGTGGAGTGGAGTGCAAACGAAAGCCAAAGTCTCGCCGGCGACTCGACTCGACTCGACTCGAACTCCCTGTCCCGTAGTCCTGTAGACCCGTAGTCCGTGTCCGTGTCCGTGTAACATGTTAATGAACTGCAGGAACGGAAAGGAAAGGAAAGGAAAGGAGGAGAACCAACTCTGGTGTTTGCACAGAACTTAGTGTAATGTAATCCCCAGGATCCAGGCTCCAGGATCCAGAATGGAAGCAGCAGAAGGACACTCACACACACACACGAAAACGGCTATGTGTGCCTCCTGCCTCCTGCCTCCTGCGAATGTGTCGAATGTTACGCCAAGGAGTAACTTTGACATTTACCCATTCAAGGCGGCTTATGAGTGCCACAACACACAGCGAGGGAGAGGGAGAGAGAGAGGGAGGGCGAGAGAGTGCGGGGTGGGTGGGTGTATGGGTGATGTGTGGCAAGTGGCATGTGGCATGTCGCATGTAGCATGCAGGGGATGCTGTGATAGAAATTGCCTTATGGGCTATAGCCATAGCCCTGGCCACAAAACTGCGAGCCAAAGTGTGACACGGGGAAGGGACGAGAGACGAGGGGCAGGGAACGGGGCCAGAAGGTTGCATAGAAAAAGAGTTTCCATGCGGGGATTTTCAGCTGCTGTTGCTGTGGCAGAGTGATGGCTGGGGAGGGTGAGGGGGAGGTGCCGAGTGCCTTCGCATGGAGAAGAACTTGCATCATGAGGTGGAAAATTAAATTGCATTTAAGGCAATTGACAGACCAGGAGGAGACCAGACCCATTGGGGGCAGCGGGGAGCGGCGAAGCATCCACATCGTGTGTGATGAATGGACGGGGCGGAGGTGGAGTCGCCCCCCCTCGCCCCCTGCAGCTCAAATTGGAGAGAATTTTCTATGGCGAAAGGATCCTTAAAGACTCGAAGGCTTCGAGGCAGTGCTGGGTGCGGGTGCGGGTGCGGCTGCGGGGGCATGCAACATGAATGCATGAATAATTATTCATATTTTGTTGGCCCAAAAGTTGTGCGAGAGGGGCGAGGGGGAGAGTAATGGGAGGGAAGAAAGACGAGCGACGGGGGACGGGTCCAGGGCCACTTGCTGCACTTGCACTTTGGACTGCAGTGGCCAGGGGGCAGGGGGCAGGGTCTAGGGGGGAGTGGCAGTGTCAGTGTCGTATTAATTTAGTCAAGTTGCCACTTAAATTGTGGCACGACAACTGCCACACGGGGCAGGAAGGGGAAGGGGGCCAGAGGAGTGGGAGAATGGATGACAAAGTGACATTAAATGTGCAAAATTGGACAGTGGCAGGGGCAGGGGCAGGGGCAGGGTCTCCTCCTGCCACACACTCTCTCTCTCTCTCTCTCGCTCTCCCTCTCCCCCTCTCCCTCGCTGACATTTGCATAAGATTTGCATGGCTATCAAGTTTTTACGGCCAAAATGTCACTGACTTTTTGTCAGCCGTCTGTCTGGGCCGTGCCCCAAAAGTATCTCCGATTAGCGGGGGGAGAGGGAGAGGCATGCGGCAGTAGGCAGTAGGCTGTAGGCAGCGGCAGGCAGATGCCCCTAATGATTACAAATTGTGGGGCAGGCTGTGGTGGCAGTTTTAATAACGCGCCACAAAACGTAATAAATAAGCAACAAAAGGGATCTGAAAGCGGCTTTAATGCATTTGCGGCTGCGATTAATATTAATTTCAATGCAGCGCAGCGCAGAACTTGCAACAGCAGCAGCAGCAGCAGCAGAAGCAGCAGTGGGGGTGTGCTGCAGGGGGGGGGGGATGCAACGATGCAGATCCCTTAGATGAAGATGAAGTTGAGTCTGTAACTGTGGCTGCGGCCGCGGCTGTGGCTGTGGCACACTGCTGACGCAGGATGATGGAGACGGATAAAGACGCCAGCGAGGACAATGCCAACGAGAGCGAGAGAGAGAGGGCGAGAGAGGGGGAGAGGGAGAGGGCTAGCACATCATGCGCATCATTAGCCCCATTTCTCCAGCAGTTGTACACTGAGCGAAATAGAGAGAGAGACAGAGAGAGAGAGAGAGAGAAATCATAGCACTTGCGTTTTGCACTTCTTTCCTCAGCCAATTTTCCAGTTCATTTCCACGAGGAAAAGCATTTCCTTTGCATTCCGCTTGTGGGAGGCCACGCCTCGTCGCTGCTGCTGCCATCAGAAGATAATCAGATTCTAATTGGTATCCATAGCCGCCGTGGCATGCCCCCGAATTTCATTTCCCAGCTCTCGACTTGTACATTTTCCGGCGAATATTGCCTCCCACACATTTTCCCCAGATTTGCAGCCACATTTGCATATTCATTTCCACCGGAGGAGCAGCGGGGGCCCGAGGACGTGCCGCATCATTATCCGTAGTGTGTGTGGCATGCGGAAAACTATCAAATTCATGGAGTAATTAACGGAAACTATGAAAGGGCAGGGCGGGGCAGGGCGGGGCGGGGAAGGAATGGAGCGCTAAACGGAAGGGAACGGGGCGGGGGCTGGTGGCAAGGACGGAGGACGAGGGATGAAGGATGGATGGCTAGATAGATGAATGTTTTAGAGCAGTCGGAAGGGGGGGGGGGGGAATCTGCCGTTTTTTGGGGCAGCATTTCGGTGGCGGTGGCCCCTAAAAATAGAATTTAATTTGACTTTTAGCAGCAGCAGCAGCGGAGCAGCCATACACCTGTCCCTGTGGGCGGAGGGGGAGGAGGATGTGTGATGTGTGGCAGCCACACATCAGCGCAGGAGTGACGGACAGTAAACGCTGTAACGATGATCTGCTGACGGCAGTTTCGCAGTCTGAAAATAGTCGACATTTAATGCTGGAATCTACGTAAAGTTTTGCTCAGTGCAGAAGTTTAAAGAGTGATTAAAACCACAGCCAAAGAGAGAGAACAGAAGGAGAGAGAAAGGAGAGGAGTGGGGAGGCGCAGAGGAGCAAAAGCTAATGGAAGCAGGCGATTAGTGGCTGGCTAATCGGATATATTAACTTTAAGAACACAGTAAAACTTTAAGGCGGAGGAGCGAGCGAGCCAGTCACCCCTCTTCCGGGGGGAAAACACAAAGGATTCACTTTTGAATCCGCTTTCCCACTCACCCCACAACCCACCGCACGCCTTTTCCACTCCGACTCCTGCTGGGACTTTTACCTTGTGCTTTTCCTTGCAATCTGCTCTTATTCCATGTGTTTTCCTTCTCTATTTGCAGCTCCATCAACCCCTTTCCCTCACACACCCACACACCACCCACCCCCCCGGTGGCTGCACGGTCCACGGTCCACGGTGTAACGGCCACGGCAACGGCAACTGCAAACGGAAAAACTAATTTATGGCATTAAAAATGCATATTTTCTAGCAGTCTTTATCATTTGCCACAACTGCTGCTGGGAGACAGAGACGCAGACAGACAGAGAGAGAAAGAGAGCCAGAGCGAGAGGCAAGCAGAGCGTTGCCTGCCACATCATCAGCAGCAGCAGCAGCAGCAGCAACAGCACGAGAGCAGCAAAGGAGCAGCAAAAGCATCTGAGGCGGAGGATAACGCAAGGATAATTCGCCATCTCTTTGCCCCCGAAATGGATTTCCTATGGATAAACGTAAGTCTCCCCCCCACCCCCCACCCTCCTCTATCTCTCTCTTTCTACAGAGCCTTAAGTGCCACACATCACTCTTAATGCTGCATATGCGGCACATGCACATGCATATGCATATGCGTATACGTAATATTTCATACATTAAGTTCACGCGCGCGAAAAGTGATTTTAATCATGTGAAAAATGTCAGATCGTTAAAGTCGAATCGCGAATTTCCGAAAGTAGTTGCGGGGTAAGGGGTGCGGGCTGCGGGGTGCGGGGTGCGGATGCATTGATGGATTGCCTGCTGCACGGTGCAGCTTGACTTTGCGGCTGGCAAATCATATTAATCATACGCCCCATGAACTGGCAGCTGCCGCTGGGAAAGGTGAAAGGCATGCGGCATGCGGCATGCGAGACGTGGCATGTGGCATGCTGCGCAAATGTGTGGACAAATAAACACCGTCGATAATCTACGAGGCAAACTTTTGGGCAGATGCCTCTGCACAGGGTGGAAAATGCCTCGGAAATGCCTCGAAACTGCGAGCAGTGGCAAGTGTTGTCTTAGCAGCTGCCCCGCATTGTCAATACTCGCAGAAGGGCAGCGGGTCAGAGGAGCAGAAGGGCAGAAGGGGGAGCCAACAGCAGAGGAGAGCCCCAGACGAGGAGCAGCCACAGTGGGACGACTCCAATGGAAGACTCCTGCTCCAAGGGAGAATGCAGCTGCAATTTGTGGAAACTCCCATCAAAGGAGGAACATTTTCACACGAATCGAAGAACGAAAAGAAGTCTGAAATGTTGGTTCCATCTTCTGCTGGATAAAATAGTGCGATCTCCCAGGTTTGGCAGGTATTCGAGGCATACTATCCCACTGTGTGTGTGTGTGCCTGTGTGTGTCCCTGTGGCAATCCTCGTGGGGTGTCTATCAGTTTTGGGGAACTCTGGCCAGAGCAGAGGCTGCTGCTGCTGCTGCTGCTGTTGCTCCTATTGATGCTGCCTCTGTGTTGTGGCAGGCTGTTGCCAGTGAGATGAGAGCTGATTGCCAGGTGCTTGCCCCAGACACATGGCTTATCCACACACACACACACGCACACACACACAGAACTGCAACAGCCACAGAGGCAGAGTCACAGAGGCAGAGTCAGAGCCAGAGCCAGAGCCCAGTCTTGTCGTCTCTCAATATTTGGTTGGAAATTTCGGGTTAGGCAGACCTGAAGAAACAATCCATCGAATGGAGGGAGGAAGGACGGGGGGGGGGGGCAGGTTTATCTCTGCCTTCAGTGTTAATGGAAATGCAGCATTTAAGGGAGGGGGCATGCCACCGCCACCGCCACTGGCAACACAATGAATGCCTCCCATGCGATCCGATATTCAAGTATTCAAGTGCATTTAAGCGGCAATAATTTCGTATCTGCGGTGAGCAGAGACAAAAGCCCATTAATGCAACATGCAGCATGCAACAAGCTACAAAACGCTGCATAGGATGCTGAAATGCAGGTGCATCTGTGTGCGTGTGCGTGTGTGTGCGTGTGTGTGTGCAGGGATTTGTGGCAGGGTCTTTTATTTCATTTAATCAATCATTTAATCACTGAATGGAGGCATTCAGTTTAAGACAAAAGCCTCCCTTAAGCAGGCGCCATTAAGAGGCATTTCATAGGCGGAAATTCGGAAAATCGGAAAATCGGATGCTTGTGTGTGTGTGTGGGAAATGATAAACTGGCAGGTGGAGTGGGGAAAATGCATTGTGTTTTCCCCAATCCTTTTCGCCGTTGCTTTTGCGGTTAATTGAATTTTAAATTTTATTCCCGTTGCCGTTGCCCGTCGAGGACGAAGGACTCGTCTGATTAGGCGAGCGGCGATGGCCCCTCATGAATTAATAAGTTTTCAATTTTCCCCCGACGATGATTTGATTTCGCCGTCGAGACAAAGGCAAATGGGAAAATGCCATCAATCGGAGCCCGAAAACGAAGTCTGGCGATTGCGTAACAATTGTGGGCGAGTGAGGGAGGGGGGAGCAGTATGGGAGTGTGTTGCATGCAACCATGCACAAGACTGGAGGTCACTTTTCATAACTTGATGCAGCAGAAGCACGGGGCACGGGGCACGAGGCACGGGGCACGAGTCGCAAGGCGAAAGTTGTTTTTTTTTGGTCTTTTGATATTTTTGTCAATGGCCAAGAAGGAGCCTCAAAATCAGAGTGCCACAGAGAGCCTTGCAGCACACACACACACACCCACAGTGCCACATGTGAATAAACCGCTCAGTGCACTTGCCACACTGCCACACACACATACACTGCCACATGGCTGGCTGCCTGCGTCATCAGCAGCAGCAGCAGCAGCATCGTCAGTGTGGAGTCGTGCCTCTCCGTCTCTCCGTCTCGCCGTCTCTCAGGCTTTCATTTCAGCCTTGGCATGCAGTCAAAACGCAGCAGCAGCAGCGGCAGCAGCAACTGCCCCTTGCCCCCTGCCCCCTGCCACAGTCAACTATTTTTCTATGTCAGGAGCAGAAATAAGAAGCGGAGGGGCAGGGGCAGGGACAGCAGCAGCAGCAGCAGACCGACCACCAGCCAGACCACGAGACAAGGGACAAGGGACAGGAGACAGGGCCAAAGCCAAAGCCAAACGAAGCATCCAGGCGGATGCAACGGCTGCCCCCAGACGCAATTGTGGCACGCAAGGTACAAGGCGACGGAGGGGAAGGTCGGCCCCTTTTGGGAGGGGAAAACCTATGCGGCAGATGTGTAGATGCCTCAACTTATTTGGGAAGATGTTTGATTGAAAGAGGAATCCAAATGCATAGCTAATATTCCATCGTTTAAGAGATTGTTTCCCGAAGGATCTGCCGCATGCAGAGCTTTCCTTTCCGAAGAGCAGGGGACTGTGGGCCCTACCTTAGCATTGGATATACCTTTCGCTGTGGACAGAGGCCATTGGGGGAGATGTCATCAACTTTACTTTGGCCTCCTCCCTGGCCACTCGGCCACCCGCTACTTCTTTGCTTTTCCCCTCCCTCTCTCCTCCCACTCCTCCCTCTCCTCTCTCTCCTATTCATATTTTATGTGCGCCTTCTCTGCCCACCCCTCTGCCCCTGCCCCTGTCCCTGCTGCCCCTGCTGCTGCTGCCGCTGCTGATGCAAAGGCAAACAAAAAGCTTAACCTCAGCACAAATTTAAGCAAATATTTGCTGCCAAAGCCTCTGCATCCTGCATCCTGCATCCTGCATCTCTGGCATCTCCTCCTGTCTCCTGCTGTCTGTCGTGTGGTGTCCTGCTACTCCTCCTCCTCCTCCTCCCCCTCTTTCGAAGCCAACTCCATGTCGCCGTCGCCGTCCATCCTCATTGATGCAATTGAAGCCGGAAGCAGTTTATTTTTATATCCCTCCAGCTCCTCTTTGGCTGCCGCTGCTGCCGCTGCTGCTGCTGCTGCTGCGGTGTCAGCAATCCTACATCCAAAAGCATCCTTCAATGGCAGGTGCAAGAGTAGGGGCCATGGGCATTCCGCTGAGAGAAGGACGGGGGAAAGACGGTGACATGGACATGGACATGGACAGGGCTCCCCACAGAGAAAGAAAGTGGCATTCATGGGCGCCAGATGGGGCATGATGCATGCACGGATTTTAATCGCTTAAATGCCAAAAGGGAAATGATGCACCCCCCTGCCCACTGCCCCCTGCCCCCTGCCCCATGCTTGCCATGCCCCATGCCCCAGGCTGGGCGGAACAGGCGCTAGGGATCTGCAGAATTACAGAGGAGTACAGAATATTCGTAGCAGAAGGAGCAGCCGCCGCCGCCGCCGCAGAACAGAACTAATGATGCGAAAAATGTTTACAAATCATTTTGTCAATATACTCGGTGCTCGGTGCTTGCTGCTCGGTGCTCGGTGTACATCCTCGTGAAGGGAGGACGACCCACAGGGATGCGGATGCGGAGGATGCGGAGTATGATGAGGCTGAGGCTGAGGCTCTCTTCTGACGAGGATGGAGGCGATGCAGAGATGTGGCGCTGTGGCGCTGTGGCCAAGGGATGTGCCCGATATGGGTGGGTGATGGCGGGGGCAGGAGGCAGGAGGCAGGATCCAGAGAGGAGGCCCACAATTTGCCATCACATTTCTTGCATTCATCGACAGGGGGGCGCAGTGGGACGCAGTGGGGCAGGGCGGCCATGAAAAGGTCATTAGTGTATGCGTGTATGCACACACACACACTCTGTATGTGTGTGTGTGTGTGTGTGTGTGTGTGTGTGACACAAATGGCCATTCAATGGGAAGCCAGAAGAAAAAGCGTGGGGAAAATAGAGGGAGGGAAGGGAAAGGGAAGTAGGAGGGGGAGGGATATATCGATAGCCGAAAGCCGAAAACCAAAGCCATAACAGGACGCCTCCTCCTTCTGCCACCTTGCCACATGCTTGTTTTTTCCACAACATTAACGCAAATTGCAAATAATAAAAATTCAAAATATCCCCAACCCCCAGCCCCCTGCCCCCTGCCCCGCCCCGCCCCACTCCGCCTTCAGCCGGAACGCTTGGGCGAAGTTGAACGGTAGGAAAAGGCAGCTGCTGCTGCTGCTGCTGCTGTTGCACGTGTGTTAGTGCCAGTGGCAGCAGGACGAAAGGAAGGAGGGAAGGAGGTAGGGAAGGACCCAAGCCACAAGAACAGGAATGGAGGAAGGCAGCAAAGGAAGCAAAGGGGGCAAAGGGGGGCTGCCTTTGGGGCACGACGCACACATTTATCGCACAGCCAACAAGGCATTTTTTAAGTCCTGCCAAAGGATGAAGTGGGCTTACAAATTGTGTGGAAAGGGCCGAATGGAAAATGGAAGGAAAATGGCATCACATATGAGGTTTCCCTTCGATTGGCCTGACTTTTATTGAGCTTTGATTGATCCTCTTCCCCACTCCCCATTCTCCCCGCTCTCTCTCTCTAATGGTGGCTCACCTTTTGCACCTTGGGCAGCATGTAGCATGTGGCATGTGGCATGTGCACCGTGCCACAACAGGGTGCACAGCGGAATAGCTTAAAGACTCGCTGTCCTTCCGCTGCCGCTGCCGCTCCTGCCGCTGCCGCTCCTGCGGTGCCTCCCTTCGAATCAGAATGGAAATCTATTTTATGCAGAGGCACGCACCACACACACACACGCACACACACACACACACACACACATGTGTGTGGGCATGTGTATGGGTTTTCCTTTCGCCTACGCTTTCTTCGTTTTTCCAGGGTTTTCTCCAGGCTTTTCTCTGCTTCTCTCGCACTCTCTCTCTCCCGCTCGCTCTAACGCTTGCTGTGTGCTTGCCGAGGCGTTGCTTTTGCGTATGCAGCGATGCATGCAACGCCCATCCTTGGACTCGGACCCAAAACCCCCAACTCCCCTCCCCCCCCCCGTTTGGCATACAATTTATGTGCGAAATATGGCGCCCGCACTGCCGCACATACCTTTTTGCCATTTGCCTCTGCCTTTGCCTTTGCCTTTGCCTTACACTTACCCCTTTCCCCTAGCCTTTCCCCTTGCCTTCCCCCTCCTCTTGTCTCTCTCTTTGGCCGGAATTAAAAGCTTTTCCATGCTCTATGCGCCCGTGGTCCCTTTGGGGGACACAGAAGCCCAAACGCACAATAAACCATAGTTTTTAAGCATCTCCAAAGACCGCAATACTTCCCCCTCTCTCCCTCTCTCCCTCTCTCCTAGCTCTCTCTCAGCTCTCTCTCTATACTAACGTTATTTTCTCTATGCTCTCTCCTCTCTCTTCCACTGGGAAAAGCCTGCCAGATCAATGACATGGCGACCATTGGTGACATATCATCGATGATCATCTCACCGCCGACGTCTTCCATTTCGAACGATCAAGACCCGTTTGGACAGCTGCCACCGCTACCACCGCCACTGCGTTCCACCCAAGTGCTGCAGCCGTTGAGCGTATTTCCAGGTGTGCCCCCCAATGTTGCATATCCATTTCCGTTCTTATTGTCGTTGTTGTTTGTTGTTTGTTGCCGTTCTTGCCGTTGTTGTTATTTGCCTGCCGTTTCCTTACTTGCCCCTTTTATTTCCGTATTTTATTGCCATTTATTTCGTTGCTTTGAATCTTCTTTTTTCCGTTTTGGTTTTTGCATAGAGATTTTCGTGCCCCATTATAAAGTTTTCTGCTGCCGCTCTTGGCTGCACTCACGGACTCTGGTTTTATTTGCGGCTTTTGTGGCCCTTGGCCCTTGGCCCGCCCCCTCTGTAGGGGATAGAGGATAGAGGATAGAGGTATCCTCTGTCTATCATTTCCATCCACCCATTTTGCGTTCATTTTCCACCCCATTTTTCCAATTGATTGCAACTTTAATTGGTGTGTAGATTGGGGCTTCTATTCGATTGCCCTTTTGCTATGCGATTTTAGTTTTATTTATAGTTTTCTTTTCAGTTTTCCATTTTCTATTTTCCATTTTCTATTTTCCATTTTCTATTTTCTGTTGGTTGTTTTTGGTTTCCTTTTCTCTATCAAAATAAAACCCCTCATTGCACACACCGACCAACACACACACACACACAGCTACACCTGAACTTTGACCCTCCGACACGCACACACACACACACACACACACACACAGAGTATGCTACACTGTCGTACAGGGCATTGATTCCATTAGAAGAACATCACATTCCCCCATTCCCCCTTCGCCCATTCGCCCAGATTCAGATTCAGATTCGCAGGATATGCATATATATTTGGATATATAATATTCGATCGAATGCCCAACAATCTGAGTAATTTGCAAGCAAATTGCAGCACCCATTTCCACCCATTAAACCCCTTCTGGCCCATAGAGCCTTTCGCTTATGGGAGCATGTGCACTGTTCGTGGAAATCCCTCTGCATCGGACCAGCGCACACCTGAACCACCGCCACACCACCGCCACACTCGTCTCCGGACTACACTCTCCTACACAATACGTACATTCCCCCACCCCCACCCCGACCACCCCGAAACCCCCCCTGTAACAAACAGCAGCAGAAGCACCACACATTCAGTCAGTCAGTCAGTGTATCAATCAATCAATCAATCAATCAAATGCCAAATATCTATATCGTTCCTTCACATTTCAAATCAACTCTCTATCTCTCTCTCTCTCTCTCTCTGTATATGTTCGAAAAGTTCTATATATTTGCCTGATGTTTGTATTGCCAATTTTTGATAACAATTTTTTTTGATTTGTATTGCCTTTGCCCCCCGCTGCTGTTCCCCCTGCCCTGCCCACTAAAAAAAAAAAGAAAAACCACTGACATGCCTCTTTCCCCCAGCCTTTTTCCATGATCTATGCTCGCTCTCTCTGTCTCTCTCTGTCTGTCTCTCTTTCTCTTTCTATTTTGTGTGTGTGTATTTTTTTGAAGCTGTGCTTTTCTTTAGAGCGAAACAACAGCGGAATGTGTTTTAGCTGTTGCGCTTTTTTAGGGCTCTTTTTTAAGCCTACAACTACCACTACTACCCACCCCCGACACCGCCCCCACCACCACTCCCCTTTGAGACCTGCAGCACCTTTTGTGCTGTCGAAACACCGAAAATTGTATGAAACGAACAATGAAAATGCTATAACGACTACAATGATGTTTGTGTGCTCTCTTCTTTCAATCTTCACGAATCGAACACGAACAACAACAATCTACCCAACAACATCTATCTCTCTCTCGCTCTCTCTCGCTCTGTCTGTCTCTCTACAACAACAACAACAACAACCTCTCCACAACGAACTGCAACAACTTTAACCAAAACCAAAACCAAACCGAAAACTACAACCAAAACTGCCACAAATTAATGATATTATATGACCACGAAATCCTGACTAACTAAATATTTGCTTTGATTCGATTCGATTCGATCCATCTATTTTCCAAATTTTCCTTATTTTTCCAATGCTTTTGATGGTTTAACGTGTGATTTATTGTGTTTTTTTAGAGTGAGTTTCATAAATATGAGAATTTTCGATCATTTGGTTGGATTTATTTTGATTGTTTTGAGACTTTTTGAGATTTCGTTTTGATTTATTGGGGATTTTTCTCGTCTATAGAGGGAGCATTCGGTTAAGCAAGCGAATATACATATATATTCCCTATATATTTGGGAATATATTTATTCATTATTGCGATTGATTTCTTACCATTTTGCTTTAATTTTTAATAATTCCAGAGGACTTATTGTGTGTCTAGACTCTAGAGTTAGTATACAATAATCCAAAAGAATATATTTAAATACATTTCTTAATGGTATATTTATTGTATTTTCTTTCCTTATGTTTCGGTTAAGTTTCCTTTATGTTGTGATACTTTCTATGCGGAATATTATGAATTTGAAAATATGAAAATAACAATCTATGGGGTAGAACTGTGTAATCTTATACCATCTCTTTGGATCGAATATCTTCGTTATTCGTTATTTGCGTTGATTTCCGTTTAAGTTTCGGTTCAGTTTGTGCTTCCTTTCCTGTGTTGTTGTGTATAAGAAGTGTTGAAATCGAAGCCCTGAAGGGTTTTGTTTCTGTTGTTTCCCAAATCTAAACTCCGTCCATACCTCCACCCCCCCTACAACCATACCGATCTACCGATCCGAACCGATCCGAACCGATTCGATCTGCCAATCCAGTGTCCAATTTGAGCGAAGATTCCTACGATTATGTGTTTGGTGGTCGACGTAAGAATCCGCCCTCAACAACGTCACAACAACTTAAGCTGACATCACCGCCAGTGCGACTGCGACCAGAAGGTAAGAGTATCTATATATCCTGTATGCTACAGATAATACATGGTATATCTTATCCTTTCGTTTCCACAGACGCCTATCGTGGTGGTGCAGAGAATATACAGAACAACGGCCGTTTCTATCGTCATTCGTTTAGCTATGCCCCCAAGCGGCAGCGCCATACCTCCTCCTCGAGTCGGGATGATCGTGATCGTGAGTCGAGATTGAGATGTCATGGAGAGGACGAGGCCACATTGCGCCAATTGCTGCTCGAGTATGTATCTCTCTGTCTCGCTCCCACTCCCACTCGCGCTCTCTATTTTAAATGATTGTATTGGGCCCCCTCTGTGGCATGCCCCAGATAATGCCTCCTCATTAAGAGCCATTAATTTTGGTGGCTGGCACCGTTCGGAGGGGGCCATAAATATCGCCCGCAAATAAACAGCAATTATTTTGCGTGGAATTTGGCTTAATTTATGAATACAATTAATGTTTTTCTATGTTCCGAATATTTCATTATAATTTCAATTCAAATTTACATTCCGGTCTGTCCGGTCTCTGTTTTTATTTGTGTCGTTTTGTTTTCTAAAAGATTTATATCTGTATCTGTATCTGTAAGTGTAAATGTATATGTATACGTACTATGATCCAATGTGTTTCTCCATTCCTTTAACAGATTTGTGTTCATTTAAGTGTGTTCCTCCTGTGTGTCCTTTAGACTACTGTCTCCTGTCAATTATTCATTGAGAGAGCGCACTGAGGGGCATCGTCGATTGCCCATTGCCCATTGCCTATTGCCTATTGCCTCTTGCCCATTGTGTGTGTTGTGTGTTGTTTCTGATACCCTCGAAAAGTACCCTCGAACAAAACCTGCGGGCACATACGACATTCACCAAAAACAAGTAAAAAATAAAAAGAAATCAAACAAAAACGAGAGAGAAAGGCAAAAGCAACGAACCAATCACTATATCTAATATATATACCAAAAATACAGATAATAAGATAATTAGCATCTAAAATACCGAACAACGGAGCAGAGAAATAAGCATAAAAGCCAGCAGCAAAATGATGGGCACAATGCCACCCAGGTACATATCCATATCCACCTTCCGCTTACTAGCATAACTAACTATCATTTAACTCTAACTAACACTCACTTAATTAATCACAACTAACCACCCAACCAACCAACTAACTATCGAATCGAATCACATCCATCACATCATAATGAGCAGCAGCATTCATTGAAGACTCTTTTTTTGCCACTCATTCATTCATTCATTCATTCATTTATTCAAATGTGTTGCATCTGCTTCTGTTTCTGTTTCTTTTTCCGTTTCCGTTTCGAAATCTGAATTGTGTATCCGTAAAATGTGTCAATTATCGCATAAAATTAGTGCTTTAATGAAAGTTTGTGTAATTTTACATTTGTTTGCTGTTTCGCTGCCATTATATCATTCGATTCGATTTGGTTTGTTTTTCCGTCACTTTTCACGTACCTGTCACTTCTTTTGTTGCTCAGCGAAAAACTGCAATCGAACACGAAAAATCGTCACAAAATGTCACCAGATTGGGTGTTGATTGAGTGATTGAGTCAGTAAAACCATGATTGTCCATCACTCAGAATATTTGATTTGCCATAGTAATCAATCTTGTTCTCGGTTTTATACACATTTTTGGACAATTAAATGATGATAGATATGGAAATTCCTCTGGAATTTGCAATGATTTAATTATTGTCTATGTTTGAGAATTGTGCGGTGATTAGTCCTTGTAAATTAAATTAATTGAAGAGTCCATATTTGTGAAAATGAAATCGAGGAGCAGGCCTTTTGTGGCAGCCCCAAAAGTATGCCACGAAATTTGCACCTTGTGTGTTTTCGGACATTTTGCACAACGGCTGTATTTGGGACAACTTTTGTAGCATACTTTCGGGGTGTTTGCAAATGCTGGGCATGAATTCGTGCAAATTTCGTTGCCTACTTTTCGGGCTGCCGCTAAATTTAAAGCGAGGCTGCCATTTTCTTCGTTCTCTGTCACTCTGCCACCCACCACACACTATGTTGTACCCAATGTCTAGTATATGTGCTCTTTTGTCATCCACTTCATCCACCTTTCTGTCTGTGCCACTCTGCCACCACTGCCACTGCCACAACAACATGAACAACAACAACATGAACGATGCAGCCACTCGCAAAGTGGCTTGGTATTCACGCCACTCAATGAGTATGCAATTTCCAAAAACCAAATAAACTTCAATTAAATATCGAAATATTTTTGCTAATTTCCCCTCCCCCCCCCCCCCCACTCTCTTTTCTCTCTCTTTCACTCTTTGTAATGTTTAATCGCCCTTTAACCCGTAACCTGTAACCTGTAACCCTCACTCTCTGCACTCTGGACTCTCTCTCTCTCTCTCTCTCTTGTCTGCCTCTCTGTTTTTGGCACTCGAATTGATTTGTTAATTATTTTAGAATATTTGCCACAACTCCGTCTCTCTATTTTCCGTTTCCATTTCCATCTGCATGCAGCATTCAATTAGTACTCAATTATGTGCAATAATATAAATTAAATTAGTTTTACCAACGAAAATATGTACACATCCTCCTACAAGGGAGAGAGATTGTGGCCCCAGGAGAGGGTATATTCGAAGAGAGATGTGCGGCATGCCATGCAGGGCCCTCGAGGGGCAGCCGCAAACAGCAGACTGCCTGCCTGCCTGCCTGGCTGTGGCATGTTTTTTATGACATGCCGAAAAGTGTTTGAGTGTCCATTAAGTCGCAGGACACACGACGCACACACATTCACTTATCCACAGTGGAAAATCCATGTACAGTCATTGACAAACGCACTCGCACAGGCAGTCAATCAGCATGCGGTTTGGAGCCTGACGCTCTCTCTCTCTCCCTCTTTCTGGTGTCTCTCTCCTCTCTGCATGTCATCAAAGTTCATAATTAGCTCCATTCCCACTCTGCCTCCTCCACTCTTGCCATCCACTCCACTCCACTGTCCACTCTCCACTGTCCACTGTCCATACTCCACTCCCCCGTAGTCGTAATCCATCAGTCAGTCAATCAGCCCGTCAGTCAGTCAGTCAGTCAGCCACACAATATATTTTCGGGATATATTTGTCCACTCGTCAAAGCTGCTGTTACACGATGTGTCTTTAATCAGAAAGCATCAGAAATAAACCGCAGAAATGTAAAATCTGCCATTCTCATGTATACGGAAAATAAACGAAGCTTTCTATGGTTTCTGTGCGGAGTTTATTTGGAAAAGAAAACTCACTCGCTGCGGCAATCTGTGAAAGCGTGAAGAAAATGTCATCTTAAAACACATTTCCATTTCTGTGTACAAAAAAAAAAAACATATTTCAAGTTTCAACGAAGGAAAATGCGACTGTACGTGCGAACGTGCGATGTGAATGGCAAAATGGTGCCATTTGTGGCACAAAAACACCGTGTGAATGGCAAAATGCAATCACCACGAAGCACCGACGGACGCGTCGGCAGAAAACACATCGTGTAACATCTCTTAAATGTCCTTCATTTTGTTCTGGTTTTCATTTTCATTTTCATTTCGTTTGCTGCAATAAATTACTGCACACACAGTTTTTATGGTTTCAAAAACACCCAAAAAACCAACAAAAAAAGGAAAAAAAGGAAAACCCCAAACTAATTGGCGTAACGGTCATTCTACCAACAAAATTAACAAAAAAAAAACCAAAAAAAACGAACTAAAGAGGGAAACAAACTACCACAACAGTAAACCCCAGAAAAACTACATAATGTTTGTTGCTATCTTTGTTGCCTCTTCACCCACTCACTTGATAGGGACGGAGGGAGGGAGGGTGGTCTGCCCTCCTCCTCCGCCTCCGTTTCCGTCATTTGTTTTGTTTCCCATTGAAGAACATTTTGCTTTTCTGCATATCTCTCTCTCCCACTCTCTCACTCTCTCTATAATATTTTATAGAATTTATAGAAATTGAATTTGTAGAAATTGAGGAACATCCACTCGTAAAAAACGAATTGAGAATTTCCAGACAAAAAAAGAAAAAGATTAACATCAAAATATGAATTATGAAAAGCATAAAATATTGCGAGACCCTGGAAAATCAATGAAAATCAATGAAAATCAACGCAACCGCAGCGCAATAAAATTGAAATTTAATTCAGAAAATGTGATGCCAGAAGAACAGAATGCAATGCCACGAGAAGCTGCAGCAAATGCGTTAGCTCGGTGTTAGTTTGGTGAATGTCCTATATGCCAATTGGTTTATCCTACGTATCCGTATCCGTATCCGCATCCGCATCCGTATCTCCACTATCCCCAGCAGATCGGACTCGATCTGTGCTCCTCCTCCCAGCTGATCTGATCTAATCGAATCGGGAACCCGATATTTATAATCGAATTATGCTTTCTGTTTATTTTATGTACTCTATTTCCCTGAAATGTATTGTGTGTGCACTGAAATCTGGGCATAATAACTATGGCCTGTAACTGATGTTTCAATAAGCAGAATCCTTGAGCCTGTAACCTCTAACCTGTGTCCTGTAACTTATGTTTCAACGTCGCAAACGACGGAATGATGGAAGGCTGATGGAAACCTTATTCGTACTCTTTGCAGGGGGTGGTTTTCCCTTGCGGAAGGTGAAGTTCGGTTTCCCCTCCCTTGCTAATGCGATTGAAATCATCTGCCAAAAGGAATAATCCGTAGGGGCAGGCCCTGGCTTTGTCTTCGAATTTCCACTCCTGTGACAAAATGAACCGAAAACCGAGCAGATACACACACATGTGGCATGTGGAAGCCATTTTCGATGCAAGGACAACGCACGTACTCGAGATTTTAATGAATGCAAAAGCCACTGGGCAGGGGGGGGGGGGGGGGGAAGGAAACGGAAGGAGAGGCGGAGAAAATTGGCAGAAAATTATTAAATGCTCACGTTTACAAATCCGTTGTACAAAACCGAAAATTCCTGCAGCTGACAGAAGACAAAACGAACGGACAAAGGGACAGACAGCCGCAGAAGTACAGTTGTGTTTGTGTTGGTGTTGGTGTTGTGTGTGTGCTGCCAATACACATGTTGCAGGCAGACAGCAGACAGTGGGAGCCAGCAGATAGGATAGCAATTGTTTTCATTGAGAGAGAACAATAAGTTGCAACAACAGGATGCCAGCAGTGCCAGCAGTGCCAGCCGCCTCTCGCTCGTCCTCGGTTCTGGTTTCCAGGGTGTCCTGCTGCTGCCGCTTCTCGGCTATGGTCGGGGGTTTCGGTTTCTGGTTTCTGGTCTCGGTTTTCGGTTCCGTAGCGTAACGTTCGCTGATGTATGCATAAAATAATCCTTTTATGCTCGGCAAAACAATGTCCGTGCAAATGCAAAACAATAACAATACTAACGACAGCAGCAGCAGCAGCAGCAGTAGCAGATCCCCCGCCACCTCCCTGCCCTCCCTCATCCGCATTAGCATAATGCGGGGCAGCAGCAGCGGCAGCAGCAGCAGCTCGAGAGGCACAGCCCACGTGTCGTATGCGCATTGTGCGCGGCATCGCTGCCTTTCGCTATCACGCCGCATAGAGTGTGGCCTGGAGTCCTGGCGACTATCATTCGGAGATATAGAAGAGGGTTATACGATTCTTAGCAGATGTTTGTCAAGCAGAAAACGGATGTGCCATAATCGAAGGCGGCACATTCCCTTTTACAGTCATACAGCCATGTCATTCGAAGGGACTGTGTCCTTTGGAGCCAGGGGTGGGGAGGGGGGGTTTTGCTTCTGTATCGAGCAGTGTATCAACAGCTTCGACCCGCGGAGGATAGCTCTTTGCTATTGTTGCCATTTGATTTAGATGCCGGCTCGTTTGCTCGGTCGCCCGTTGTCGCCCGTTTTGTTTTGTTTGTTGCATGTTTGCTTGCTTGCTTGCTTGCTTGTTTGCTTGTTGTGCGAACAGCACTCCCTCGAACGCACAAAAAGCAGCACGAATATGGATGTATCTGGGAGCCGAATGCAACGAATGCAAACAGCGCGACAGCGATTTGTTTTCCCTGATGAAAATGTAAATCTAATGCATTTGATGGGACGAACAAAGGAGGCAAGGGGTAGGGGGTAGGGGGGTGGTGGTGGGGGACACTGAAACATAAACAGGATTAGAACTAGAACAAGCCAGCCACCAAACAGGAGGGGGGGGGGGGGGGACTGTACGACTGTATCTGTAATAAACGATGGCTGCCTCTCGGATGTGGCATCAACCTAAGCGGATGGGATAGCTCTGCAACGAGTACGACTACGGCTACTACTACGGCTATAATACCATCAATTTTTCATTCTTTCTGGACTCTTCTTTCCACTTTCGACTTTCCCATTACTCTTGAGCCTTGCAACTTAACGAAATATGCCAACAATTTAGTTTAAGTTACTTTTTTATGTACTTAGTGGCCCGTCCACGTCGACTGCCTTCTGGGCCTGGGCCTGGCCCTGGGCCTGGGCCTCTCCCTGTCCCTATCCCTGTCCCTGTCCCTGTCCTGGCTTTTGTTTTCGAATTTGTTGGAAAAACAACCAACTGCTTCTGCATCCTTTCGTGCTGCTCCTCCTTGGACTGCTTCTGCCTCCTTTCCTGCTCATCCTTCGTGCTCTTGTTCATCTTTTTTTTTTCTACTGAAATCCCTTCGTTTGCTCTTGGACTTTTGCCACCAGAAACAGAACCACAGTACAGTACAGCTCCACACCCGCTCCAGCTCCCGCTCCTGCTCCTGCTCCTCCCCCAGAAGGAGCTGCCTGCTGCTGGATCTGGTGTGCGTTCTCCCCAGCTCTCTCCTGCCTCGCTCCCACGTTTTTCCTACTCTTTTCTGTTGGTGCGTTTTCCCTGCCTCTTGATATTTATGTTGCTGCCCATTCCATTCCGCATTCCCCAGTCCCCAGTCCCCCAATCCCCATTCCTCAATAATTGCATAGTTCAGTAAATTTTAATGCAAGCGGTCATAAATAATTTCGTTTTCTGTGTGTGTTTTTGCGAAATAAATTACGTATACGTACACGCTAAATAGCTCTATATACGATACCAATGCCATATATGTGTACATATGTATATACCTATATAATATAAGTATAAGTACAAGTATATGTGTATGTATAGTAGGATTTCGGCCGAAATGAAAGCCTTGTAGCGTATCGTACGACTAAAGTGCATTTTCTGCTTGATATTTTCTTAAACATTGACTCCGACTCCGCCTGGAAAACCGCAAAAAAAACAAAAACAAAACAAAAAACAACAACCTACTTGCAACCGTTGCGTGACCTCTGTGGCACTGTGGCTCTGTGGCTCTGTGGCATGCAACCGTTGTGCTGTGCAACCGAATCACACGCCCGTGGTACAGTTTGCAAAAGCAAGTTAGCGTGATGAGCATGAATCTATCAGCGAAACTCGATGAGCTGCAGCGAGGCGATCGACACCTGGAGACGACAGTCGCCTTGTGCGAAATCCGCACTCAGCTCCAGGAGCTGACCAAATCCGTGGAGTCCTGCCAGAGTGAAGTCTCAGAGGTGAGTATCGGCCGCTCCATCGATCCATTGATCTGCCATATTAAATCTGTTGATCTGTCGATCTGTCGATCTGTCTCTGTCGCACAGGTCAAACGTGATATGGTGGCCATCAAACACGAACTGGACACCGTGCAGCAGGTGAAGGAGGAGATCGAGGAGCTGCGCGAATATGTCGACAGACTGGAGGAGCACACGCACCGCCGGAAGCTAAGACTTTTAGAACAAGTTTGTAGCTTAAATTATTTGCCATGTTGTGTAATTAAATACTTGAATTTCATTTCTCTATCTCATGTACTACAAACCGAACTACACCACCAAAGAGCCAAAGTACCAAAACCACCAACCACCCACCACCAATCAGACACACTGCCACTTGTCCACTAAAACCAGCCACCCCACCCACCAAACCCACTAAACTCAACCATCCAGTCATCCCTGCCACAGAACCACCTTGCCACAGAACCACCTTGCCACCCATCCACATACCACATGCTCCACCCACCCACCCACACACACACACACGCACACTCACACACATCCACTGACAGCGGAAGCTGCTACCTGTGAAATGAGATACGCAGATCCATAGTACTCCCGATTTCGGGTACCAGCTTCCGCACATCCCACAGACACACCACATACAGACGGCTTTGTCATCAACGTACTTTATATGGGACTCTTTAGTACCGCAGTTCCATTGGCAGGAGATGGCCATTGGCCGATTCGATCGATAGCATCGATAGCGAACGGAGCCTCTCGATTACGAGAAATTAGCTTAGCGAGTCAATTAACAAATGTATCCTCTCACTTATGGGACATTTGATCATTGAGTCAATGAATCGATCCAACGATTCCATAAATGTATCCTCTCGCTTATGGGACATTTGATAATTGAGTCAATGAATCGATCAAATGATTCGATAAATGTATCCTCTCGCTTGTGGGACATTTGATCATTGAATCAATGAATCGGTCCAATGATTCGATAAATGTATCCTCTCGCTTGTGGGAAATTTGCACACCGAATCATTCAGCTTTTCAGTGGACCTCCTGCCAGTGGAACAATGATATTTTAATTAAAATGTTTAGTTTTCTATTAATTTGATAAGCGAAAAGCTGAGAAAATAAAACGAATCTTCTGTGAAAATATTGTTTTTGTATGATTTTTTCTTTATGCTTTGAGTGAGTTTTCCTTTGAGACATCCCACCAGACAGACACTCGCCATTCATCAGAGTTGTATGTATGATTTCGATTATGCCTGAGTTTCGATTAGAATAATTGGCGATAACGTATGCTTAGAGAGAATCAATCAATCAATCGATCGATGGATGGATTATGGATTGTGGATATTGAATATTTGGTTTTACTGTACCGCACACTCGTTTGTTTGCAAAGCGTTTGATGGACCCGCACAGAACCCCCAGAACCGAATCCTGAAATGTCCTTCCGTTGTCCTCCCCTTCGGGCAGATGTTGTACAAGACTAATGGATACATTTCCCCGTTTCGGCACACACTTTCCAGGGTCTCACCTTCTTCCTCACGTACTCGATCTTCTCGGCGGTGCTGGGGATGCTGCAGTTCGGCTACAACACCGGAGTGATCAATGCCCCCGAGAAGAATATCGAGAATTTCATGAAGGACGTGTACAAGGATCGCTACGGCGAGGACATCAGCGAGGAGTTCATCCAGCAGCTGTACTCGGTGGCGGTGTCCATCTTTGCCATTGGCGGCATGCTCGGCGGTTTCAGTGGCGGCTGGATGGCCAATCGTTTTGGCAGGTGAGTGCCAGGGATCCCAGGGATCCCCCAATAACCATCCAGCCCACAGACGATATACCATCTCTTTTCTCTCCGGATCCACAGAAAGGGCGGCCTACTATTGAACAATGTGCTCGGAATATCGGGAGCTTGTTTGATGGGTTTCACCAAAGTTAGTCATTCCTATGAAATGTTATTCCTTGGCCGATTTATAATTGGCGTCAATTGTGGTACGTACTCTGATCGACTCTGATTGAATCTCCTGAATGCCCCAAGTCCGTTCCTCCCGCAGGCCTCAATACGTCTCTGGTGCCGATGTACATCTCGGAGATAGCGCCACTGAATCTACGCGGTGGCTTAGGTACTGTTAATCAATTGGCTGTGACTGTAGGTTTACTATTATCCCAGGTCCTGGGGATCGAGCAGATCCTCGGCACCAACGAGGGCTGGCCCATACTCCTCGGCCTGGCCATATGTCCAGCAATATTGCAACTAATCTTACTGCCCGTCTGCCCGGAGTCGCCGCGCTATTTGCTGATTACCAAACAATGGGAGGAGGAGGCACGAAAAGGTACCAGCAATCCCAGAAACATCCTAGCTCTGTATCTGTATCCATACTGTATTGATTTCCCTTTGTAGCCCTGCGACGGCTGCGCGCCTCCGGCTCCGTCGAAGAGGACATCGAGGAGATGCGCGCCGAGGAGCGTGCCCAGCAGGCCGAGAGCCATATCTCCACCATGGAACTCATCTGCTCGCCCACCCTGCGGCCACCACTGATCATCGGCATTGTGATGCAGCTGAGCCAGCAGTTCAGTGGCATCAACGCCGTCTTCTACTACTCCACATCGCTGTTCATGAGCTCGGGCTTGACGGAGGAGAGCGCCAAGTTCGCCACGATAGGCATAGGCGCTATAATGGCAAGGATCAGCGATCATTTCATGTGTCCCCTTGAGTGTGTTTAGTAACGTTTTGCTTCCTTCCCGTAGGTTGTAATGACCCTGGTCTCCATTCCACTGATGGATCGCACCGGTCGCAGGACTCTGCACTTGTACGGCCTTGGCGGCATGTTCATCTTCTCCATCTTCATAACGATTTCGTTTTTGATCAAGGCAAGTATGGGAGTGGCCAGGCCATGCTGTAGCATAATACCATATTTATTAGTATCCTATGTGGAATGCGAATGTGGAATGCCTGCAGTTTGTGCCCCTTCCCTTCCCCTTATCTGTTTTGTTTTTTTGTTGTGTCTCGCATTTGCATATGATTTTGAAAGGAGTTGCTGTTGAAACTACTCGACCCTTATATACATACATACATACATATGTACATACATATATGTATACCCCTTTTGCGTACTTGCCACATCTGCATATCGGCCGAGCGAATGCGTGTGTTTTATAAATATTTGAATATTGATATGAATATTTTATGCATGAAGTTGTGTTTAAACAAACCCCGATGCCAGTAGCCGTAGCCGTAGCCGTAGCCCCCCGAAAAGAGCTAAGCAGCAAGCAAACAAACAGACAAACAAAAAGAACACACACAGAACCACACTCACAGTCACACACAGAGTACACAGCGTACACTCCCCGCACACAGATACACACACACACTCAGACACATAGCTGCCATACCCCCAAAGAGAAAGAGAACGATATAGCGAGCAGGGGACGCACGGCATGACAGTTGTCCCGCGCGTACATTTCTCTGTAAATTATTGATGCGAGATATATATTTTGAATTTATAACACGATGAATTTATAGCCTCTGCTCTCCCCCAGCCATTCAGTTCGTACCTGTATTTTATGCCTACTTTAAGCACCTGAACATACCCATGTGCCTATGTGCCTATGTGTGCATGTGTGCATGTGTGTGTAGTCGTAATTTATGGGCCACCACTTGGTATCGCTTTGGCGGGTTATTAATTATCGCTTTTTGCCAGCGGATTGCAATCTGTTTTTTCCCGCTTGCTGTTGCATGATTAGCCTCTGCAGCAATTTTTAAGTATTTAAGCACATCACTTAGTACAACATATTAGCGTAGTCTTAAGCCCTACGACCTTCTATAATACTCTGTGCACGATGCTTGCCTTTAGAATGCATTTTTGAGTTGTGTTTTGACAGTTTTCGGTTGCCTAGTCTTAAGCTGTTGCACGAGTGGGAGCTGGTCCTGAGAGCCCGTCCAAGCAGGGCCATGGCCGGCACTCGCTGCCATCTGCCACAAAGAATGGGAGAACGGCGACTGCCGGTGGAAATGTGCCCCCCCGCGGATCCAGCTTCCTCGTGCAACCTGTCCCCGCCCCTCATTCAAAAGCTATTCTCGACTTGGCAGGCTTTCGCCCACCCACACAGAACACAGAACACAGAACAAACCAAACCGAACACTCACTCGAAATCGAAATCGAAATCAGTTGACGAGTCTGTTTTCATTTGAGTTATGTTTCATTTATTGCTTATACTTTTCGCTTTGATCAGGCCAACAAACTCTATTAGAAGCAATCCAATCCAATCCACACAGTTTCAAAGGCAACAACCGCAATAACCGAACACAACTCTGCAAATACGTTTATCGGACACGGCACCCTGTTTCCACTACTGCCACTAGCCAACACTAACACTGAGACACAGCGCTGCTGCAGCAGTGTTGGTAACTGTACAAAAGATAGAGCCAGAAGCAGAAGAGCACTCGCGCTGAAAATCAAACGCTTTCAAATCCAAACACAAACGAAACACCACTCTCAATGTCGACTTAGACTACGATTAAAGCTTACTTTTACTTTTACTTTTACTTTTACTTTTACTTGACCTTAGTTTAATTTAAGTTTTGACTTGATTTAATTTAAATTACTTTGTAAGATATAGAATCACGCTCTTAATAATAATAATACCCTAAGCAGCAGCACAGAAAAAGACTCGAGCGACAGTTGTGGTAAACGGTAGAAACTCTTTGAGAACCAAGAACCGAAAAGCTAAGAGAATAAACTATTCCCAAACTATAGCCACACATAGTCCAACCTCAACTCAACCCAACTCTCATGCATAAAAGAAAAGTCAGGGATAGCGATCTTAGGTTTACGATATATGGTTTTATTCTTTGTTCGATGAGATTTCATCGACCTCCTTGATTTGATTTTGGTTTGAACAGTTTGAACAGTTCGTTAAGCGTTAAGCGAGTAACGAGTAACGAGTAAGGAGAGAAGGAACAGTTCTTCAAACGTGAAACAAGTGGAAGTAACGAGTTTCAAGTAACGAATAACTGTTTATTCTCTTTGTTACACGTGCAACGTGGAACGAGTAAAAAGTAACGAGCAACGAGTAACGGGAGAACAACGCGAAAGAGAAAGCCTACAAATCATCGAGAATGCGATTACTATGCCATTTTGTATAGGAGTTTTTTGGTTACGTACAGGAAATGATCGACTGGATGTCCTACCTCTCGGTGGTGGCCACCCTTGGATTCGTGGTCTTCTTTGCCGTTGGCCCCGGCTCCATACCGTGGATGATCACCGCAGAGCTCTTCTCTCAGGGACCACGACCCAGTGCCATGGCCATTGCGGTGCTAGTCAACTGGATGGCCAATTTTGTGGTTGGCATTGGTTTCCCCAGCATGAAGGTGAGTGGGTGGACATGGCATGACAACTATAGTGATTATCCTTTCTGATTCCCGCCAGTCTGCCTTGGAGAACTATACGTTCTTGCCGTTCAGCGTTTTCTTGGCCATCTTCTGGATATTCACGTACAAAAAGGTGCCCGAGACCAAGAACAAGACGTTCGAGGAGATCCTGGCCCTCTTCCGACACAACAATGGCAGGTATGTCCTTCCGATTTCATCCTCAAAACTCACGAATCTGCACACGAATCATGGCAATTTGTCGACGATGTTCCTGAAAACTCTAAAAGCAATCTTCCTACCCTCCCCCCGTCACCAAAAAAAAAAGAAAAAAAAAAAAAAAAAAACAACAACTGAAGAAGAAAGCCCAAAAAACTGAACTAACTCTGACCTTTTTGTTAACATTTACTTGGAAGTTTATTATGCGGTTTGCATACCCCTCGTTTGTGATGCCCCTCGAATCGAATGGCAAGCATATTGCATTCGATCCGGGGGGGGTTCCCTTGAGTTCTTTTCTTTTGAAAATTTATTCTCTTTTGTGTTTTGATTTGTGCACACTCTCCTTTCGAAAACCAAAAAAAATAACTCTCTCTCTGACTTGAAATACATTCCACTGTAATGCCCCGATAAAACCATATAAAACCAAAAGGACTTTTCGAGACAGTAGACTGTACGGGTAAGTCCACCGATGCATGAAGTCACACCGAAAGCTACCCAACCCCCGAAAGCTACCCAACCCCTTCCCCCCACTCAGCGAAGGGCTCTAAATCTCAAAGAATCAGAATCTGATGCGTTTCCGCTCTCCTTCTAAACTTTAAAACGTAGCTAACGTATTTGCTGTACTTTATTTAGCAACATTTATGTACATTAACCAAAACCAAAACAAAAACCAAAGAAACCAAAACCAAAGAAACCAAAAGAAACAAAAAGAAAAAGAAAAACCCAATTGAAATATGAAAAGTGCGCTCAAACGTTTTCTATACAATTTTTCGGCATGTCGCTTAAAAACTTTGCCTGTACTTCTCGTTACTTTGTTACGTACCACCCCTTAAAAAACAATACATAAAAAACAAAAACCAAAACAAGTGGCTGCCGTTTAAAGCAAATCTAAATAAGAAACCAAATCCATAGCAAATATTATATCCAAATAAATACCCAACAAATATCTTTAATATGAACTTTAAACTATTCTACTCTCTAACTTCTAACTCTCTCTATTGCATAAATCAATCTACTCGTATAAAACAATATATATCTATGTAAGAGACGCCGCATCCTTCATCATGACTCGTTCGAATCATGACTCATGAATCAGCGCCCCCCCCCCCGCCCCCTCATCTCCGCTCATCAACGATTCAAATTGGTTTAGTTAACCGGCAAATGTCACATGCCCACATGCCACATGCCACACAATCCATACAGCACACATCCAGCCAACCAGCCAACCAACCAACCAACCAACCAACCAACCAATCCACACACACGCACACTGATTATGTCTTTGATTATGTCTATGTCCCCGCCTCCACACACCGCGCTTCTAGTGAGGACAGTGTCAACGAGAACAATGGCTCCACGGCCACGGCGGAAATTGATATATCGCTGAGGGATGTCCGCCAATCGCCGCCCTCCTCCGGCAAGGGGGAGGCCTCCAAGAGACCCAAAGCGCACTGATCCACTTTCGTTATGCTCCTCAGTCCCCCCTGTCCTCTGGAATGGAAGATCCAAAGGGAATAGCACAACCCCAGCCCCCGCCTTCGTTCTCAAGGAATGGAAGATCTTTTGCGGGACAGTGTGTCCTGCGTCTAGCAATTATTCCGATTTTAGTATTAATTCTAGCCTAAATACAATTTTGTTTCACGTTTTTTTTTTTTGTTTGTTTGATTAAAAATAAACTTTGTTTTCTTCGAATTTTTGAGTTGATTTTTAATTTAATTTTAGTTAAAAATTTAGTTTTAAAGCCGCGCCTAATAACTTCCAAGCAGCAGGCAACCAAGAGCTCTTCCAGCTAATAAAAAACACACCCGATGGACCCTTAAAATCCCAGATATACATATGTATATAGAACCTTTCGCTCGGTCTGTGTCACTCTCTTGCTCTCTTGCTCTCTCACTGTCTCACTGTCTTGAGTCTTGACCCCCCTGCCAACCCGGAAAATTGCTCTCATTAGTTTTGCAAAATTACAATTTTACAATACGTTTACACTTAAAACATAATCGTAGAGTGTGCGAATTTCAGGAGTATGCTAAACTGCACAAATAGCTTGGAGCCACAATCAATGAATTCTGGCATCGAGCATGCCGCCTTGATGGTATCCGAGGAGAAGACCCAACATGACTCACGTAAGAATCCAAAAACAAAAATCCAACAAAACACACGCACACACACACACACACGTTCCACCTACGTTCCGCCCTAGAGTCCACCCACCCGAAAACCACCTAAACACCACACTACACAAGTTTTCACCTTTTAGTTTGAATTTGAATTTGAGTTTGAGTTTCCGTTTCTGTTTCTATTTGAGTTTGAGTTTTTAATATCCCCATTTGGGCTCTTTGCTCCTCATTATTTGTTGTGCAAATTGCTCGAAAACAACATACACAAATATTTGTATATCCATGTTGTACGACGAAAACACACAGATACAGATACACACGCACACACCTACCTCTACCTCTAGATAAACAGAAACAGAAACAGGACTCTTGCCGCCCAATAAAATAAAACCTACATATTAAATAGACTTGTTAACTGTTTAAAACACACACGAAACAGAAATCGAAATGTAAATTCATTTGGGCGATAATTTTCCCCTAAGCGAAAGGATACACACACACGCACACAAATACAAATACGAAGAGCAATTGAACAACGTTTAAGTTCCTTTTTGTTTTGAAACATAATCTAAATACAAACATCCAATCATTCCACTCATTTTTATAATACATATCTGTGGTGTAAAACTCTATTTATGCTTATCGTTTGCCTCTAGCGTATTTTTCCTAGTGAGTTTTCATTTGGAATGAAAAGTACATACACATAATCGTTTTTGGGTTCTTTTGTATAGCTGCTTGTTCGTGTAGAAAATTTGTGATCTTTATAATCTCGTAATTAATTATAATCTCTATTCAATAATTGAGAAATCGATGTGATATTCGCGTATCTGGTAGATAAATTAACTCTCAAATTGTTTATTTATGAATTCTGTCACTGAAAATCGACACAAACTTTGAACCATTGGAAACCAAATCAATCAATCAATCATCAATCTACTACTGGGACCAAAAATACACTTGCAACACAATCAAATATTGTATGTAACCAACCGCAACAACAACAACAACAACAACAAATCTGGCGACTATATCCGATCTGAATCTTGCATGAAATACCGAAACAAAAACCGAACCAAACACCGAAACGATTTCTCCCCTAACTACTCGTATAATATGTAATAATCAAAGTCTTTGGTACGACCTCGTTCTCATTGACGGTTGAAGGCATGGGTCCCTATCCCTTAAGCGACAGCACCAATCTCCTGGGTCCCACCTCGACTCCCCACAGCTACGGGGCGGCCTCGAGCGGAGGAGGAGTAGCAGTGGGAGTAGGATTAGGAGGAGGCGGAGGCGGAGGAGGAGGAGGAGGAGGCCTCGGTGGCTCCTCCGCGTGCTACACAAACTATGGCACGAACATACAAACGCCAGTGGCAGCGAGAAAGTGCTACCACAACGAGTCCGACTACGTGGGCGACGACAGTTTCCGCCGGCACTCGGCGCACGGAAGAATGTCATGTAGGTTGCAAAAGGCGCACAAAAGCCACCAAGCCACCAAGCCACCAAAGAGCACCCAACTACTCGTAAAACACCCAATCACGAAAGCATTTACATGAAAATGCCCAGCGCGTGCTGCTTGGAAGACCCGACAGTCAATGCACTCAATGCACCCAAAAAATCGAATCTATAACTAACTAACAAACTGTACTAAACATGTATCTAGATTCTAGAACTACCTAATGCTGAAGCTAAGGCTGCCACGAGCTGCATATACTCGTAGACAGTTTCGAATCTGCTTAAACATCTTGTTTTCATTTCGTTCTTTTTATAGTACGCAAGTGAAGAGAATATCTGCTCGTAGACTTGGGATCAAGCGAACCAACCGATTGGCTAAGTAAAAACTCCAGGGCCCCAGAGCCCCGCCCCCGCCCCCACGCACCTTTCTCCAAAAATCGACACTCTCACCCAAACCAAACTCCCACACCACTCGCCTCACCAGAAAATAAGTACAACTTTCGCGTACACACTCGTCTCACAGATTCACAGATTCACAGATCAAGAAGAATAGTGCCAATAAAGCGTTTAAAAAACCACAATCACACACACACACACACACACACACACACACACACACTATCTATAAGAAAGTCGACTTCCTCAAGAACTGAGGCGACAAATTTGATTGACAAAGCGATAGATCATCCTAAACCGATTCATGGCTATGCTTTTTGTAGCAAAGTGCAATTTATGTAAAGAATGGCCTCGAAGATGGTTTACTATCAAATCTGTCGGAATTCCTTCGTAATTTCACTTTCCCCTCAATTTTGGTGAAAGTGAAACTCGGAGCACGACTGTAATTCTTTTTGTGCGCGCAAAAAAGTATGCTATAAAAACTATTAAGGAAGAATCATTACAGTCAATTAATCGTTTAATCAGTCAATCAATCAACCAATCAATCGACACCCGTAGAGCCCCCCATCAACATATCAGCCACGAGAGTCCATACGGAAGGAAGCTTTTCATTTTCATTATTTTCGTATAGAATTAGCATGATACTAGTGCAAGCGTTTATTTTCCATTGACTACATGCGTATTATTGGCATGTACTTATTGCATGCACTGTTTTTTAGTGAGTGATTGAAACCACAGCTAAAGAAAAACAAACAAAAAAAAACAACGCCCAGAAAAAAAAGAAAAAAAAAAGAGAAATTAATCAAGTACTCGAACGACACGAAACGATTGAACCACATTTGGCGGCTATATTAATCGCTTTTTGTATTCTCGATTTTTTGGTTCTTTATTTCTCACGTTTTCGTTGTCGCCGCCGCTTTGTCGTCCTGCTCCTGCAACCGCAACCGCAACTGCAACTGCAACTGCGCTTCCCTGCAGCTGCATCCGAGCGATTTTTAGACGGCGGCCGAAGTACACACCAGGGCCGGAGCGGTGCCTCTGCGCCCCATCACCTTCGTCAGCAAGCACCTGTCTGCCCGAACAGCGGGCCTTGACTGAGGAACGCCTCACCTCCTGAAACTGCCAGTGTTCGGTCCGTGAGTCGCGCTGAGGAGATGCCGATGTCCATGCAACAGCAACAGCAGCAGCAACAACAGCAGCAGCAGCAGCAGCAGTCGCATCACCAGTCACGATATGCCACACACGAATACGTACATTGTAGCTATGAGAAGGATGTTGTATGTGATCAAGCAGCCCCCTCGCAGCAGCCCCAACAGACGCCACAGATGCCACAGCAACAGCAACAGCAACAGCAGCAGCAGCAGCCACCACCGCACAGTCACAGCCACAAGCACGAGCCGAATCAGGAGACGGTCTCCATTCTATCACACTGCCACCAAATGCAACAGCAGCAGCAGCAGCAGCAACAGCAGCAACCACTGCAGAACCAGAACCAGAACCAGCCACGAAAGCCACACAGCCACAGTCCGCATCACAGTCGCCACACCTCACCGCACAGCCATCACTCACATCACCATCATTATCGCAGACGTCGTCGCCAGGGCAGCGGGAGTCTGCCAGGAGCCCACACCACCTCCACCCATCACTCGGGGCACCACTCGGCGGCGGGCACCTCGACGCGCCACGGCGGTGTCTGCGCCGCCAGTCGTCGCCATCGCTCCGTCACAGATGTGTCCACCAATTCCTGCCAGGATCCCAGCTGCGCGGACCGCGAGGTCCAGGAGATAATGGTGCGCAAGTCCTGCTGCACCTCCTCCTCGCGCACGGAGCTGGCCCAGTTCTTCGCCGAGGACCTGTACGGCTCCTCGTCGCGACGCCCCAGCAGCTGCTGCACCAGCTCCGACTACTGCTACCAGACGGACTCGACGAGTCTCTACGGCTCCAGGTCCTCGCTCAGCCGCAACAACTCCATCAAGTCCGCCTCCGCAGCCATGCGGAAGCAGCAGCGTCTGCAGCACCGCCAGCCGAGCTACACATCCATCTCCCTGAGGGGATTGAATGCCAGTCGCCCGAACAGCCAGCTGGGATCACTGACCTCCATCTTCGACAGGGCCAAGCAGATGGCGGGGGAGCTCAAGCCGGGAGAGGATGCGGCAGGCTCCACCTTGGAGAGGCAGAGCTCCAAGGGAGCCTTGAGCAACGACCTCCCCGAATACGCCTGCTCGCCCTCGCCCATCCGCTGGAGCTTCCTGGCCGACGGCAAGTCGCCAACGGAGTTCGAGGGCGCCGTGGGAGGGGGAGAGGAGGAAAAGCTGGACGCCTGGCAGGTGCCAGAGCCGGAGCCCGAGAAGAAGCCCTGCAGGAAGATCACCAGCGCAGAGACCGCCGCCTGGAAGAGCGGCTCCGCTTACGATGAGGGTCCCAGCACCTCGGCGGCGGCTGCAGCCCGGAAGCGTCGCGGCAGCAGCTACCATTGCGAATTCGAGGAGGAGTCCACGACGGTGCTCTTCCACCAGGACCCCGGCGAGTCGTTCAACAACTGCTGCAACAACTACATCCAGTGCAACAGCTACCTGGACCAGGACCTGCAGATCACCAGCGAGGACATCCATCAGTACTTGTCCAAGGGCGATCCCACGGCCACCGACGTGCTCAACAACTCAAAGAACTATCCCTTCCAGCCCAGCAATGCCCTGGAGTTTCAGTACAAGAACAACTTCCAGCAGGGCGGCGGCGGCAACAACAACAACACGAACACCACGAACACCGCCTCCAGCGATGCGGGGGAGTGCTTCCAGAGCTACAGGGCCAGCTCCAAGGAGACGAACCTCAACCAAACGACGATGACGATGGCGACGATGACGACTGGGACTTCGACTGGGACTGGGACTTCGACGGAGCCCATGTCCCCGACAAACATCAATCTGTCGACCAGCTCGAACAACATCAATATCGTGTTCAGCAGCAGCCTCGAGCGGAATGCCAACGAGGTGAAGTTCATCAACAACCGGAGTGCAGGCGGCACCGCAGACGACAGCGGGATGGTGGGATGCGAGGGCCACCATGCGGGCTATCTGCCGTACACCTTCCCCAGCTACGATTACACGAACATGTCGGGCAACTCGCACTTCGAGAAGCCTCTGGGGATCGACGAGCTGCCCAAGGAGTTCAACGGAGTGGATGCCTCCACCACCAGCGAGCACTCATCGTCGCTGCCGTCGCCACAGCCACAGCCACAGCTGTACCACCACCACCACCACCAGCAGCAGCAGCAGCAGCAGCAGTTCCATCACTTTGAGTCCTTCGACGCTGCCTCCGAGCACAATCTCCTGTCGCAGCCCATGTCCCCGGGTTCGCCGCTTTCCGGGTCCGTGAATCCCGCTGGCGACGACGACTTTGTCCAAATGCATCACTATCACGCCTCCACAGCCTCCACCTCCACCTCGCATTCGCATGCCCATCACCACTCGCAATCGCAATCGCAATCGCACCAGCAGTCGCACCAGCAATCGCAATCGCAATCGCACCACAGTCACGCCCATGCCCACACCCATGCCCATGGCCATGGCCACCATATGCTGCAGCAACAGCAACAGCAGCCGCAGCAGCCACAGGCAGCACATGCCACGCGCTACGAGGACCCCCTGGCCGGGTCCGGGGTCCTGAAGAGAGTGCGCAAGCGCGCACGCAATTTCCTGCGGAAGAAGTAGAAGAGTGATCCCCCCGTCTCGTGCCTCCTAATCCCATAGATTCGCCGTACTTTGGCCGAAAGTATCTGGTGGTCTCGAAGCAGCAGAAGCCCCAACAGCAGCGCCTGGGACGGCGGACGCAGAGCCTGGACGAGGACTGAGATGACAGTGGGCCAGTGGCTGTCCATCAGCATCAGCATCGCCATTGCCATCACCGTCATCATCGCGACAAGCAATAACTGAATAGTCACCAGAGAATGTTGGAAAACCTATGGAAATATTTTAAATTTAATTACAATTTTTACACTGCCAAAAACAAGAAATGAAAAAACGAAACAAAGTTAAGGTTAATTTTGTGCTAAGCCAAACAAGAACTCTGTTGGAAGCGACGATCACATCACACACACACACAATGAACTCACGAATCAGATACACAAATCACAGATACACACATGCACACACTCCACACACACTCCACACACACACACACACACACACATCACGAATCACAGCTACAAGAGAGAGGCGAAGAAGAAAGAAAACAACAAGCAGAACAACGACTATTTTAATAAATAATGATGATAATGATAATGGAATACTTAGGTACAGTACGGTACAGCACAGTGCAGTAGAGTACAGTACGGTACAGCACAGTACAGTACGGTACGCGTACTGTACGCACCCCCGGAACATTTGTATATTCGAACTTAATTATTAAGCGACGGTTTTGAAATTTGCGTATTTAAATTGACTAAAGATACAGATATAAAGTTAGAGGTACATAATATACATATAAACATAATGTAGACACATAAGAATACGAGGCAGATGGAAGTAATAATGCACCCACTACTCCACAGAGTGCAGTGCTCGCAGCTAGAGAAGTTGGGAAGAGCGGAGTAGGCATGGAAACGCAATCTAAAAGGAAATACAAGTTAAAGATACATAGTTGTAAGGGATGCACCGACCGCATCGAAAGCAGCGCCACAAGATTTAGAGTTTCAGCAACCGCAACTGCAACACGCATCGTGCAACTAAATAATAATGATATTAACAATTACAAGTGAATAACCAAAGAGGCAACCACAGCAAAGCAGCAAAACAGAAAAAAGCAAACCAGCAAAAAGCAAACCAGCAAAAAGCAAAACAGCAAACTGTAGTTTTTGGCACACATTACCGCAGTTAAGGGAGAAGCAGAAGCAGAAGCAGAAGGGAAGAGTTTTTAAGATCGAATTATAAGTAAAAACAATAACAATATATTGCATAGCGAGTGGAGGGTGATTTTTGTTATCATTTATTTGATATGCGCAATTTTTATGATTGATGATCGGTGACTTTCTTCAGGGACTGCTTACGATTTTTGTAACAAAGCAATAAGCCGTTTTTTGCTCAAATACCAAATACGATTCAGTTTTGTTTTCCCCCAGAGAAAACCCACTCCCAAATATTGTTTTTTTTGGGGAGCTACTTTTGAAAAGGTTTTATGGGGGTTCTATGAGTCCCAGGAGTGGGTTCTTCGACCCCACAAATAAAGCTAAGGAGATGGTTCTCTCAGCTCAATGATAGAGGGGATCTCCGATCTCTGAAGAGAGGGTTCTACGACCCCGAATGTAGAGGGATTCTATCCTCCCAACTTCCCGCATTATCGTTTTCCGTGTGCATTATCCCACATTATCCCCAAAACAACTGTCTTCCAATTATGTACTCGATATATTCGATAGTCCTCTAATCTCCTCAGTTTCGCTTTCGAAAAGAACAAGATCAAAACTTAAAGACAACTCGAACATAGATTGATTTCCATGCATATACGTATATATGTATATATATATCTATGTGTATGTATGTATGTATAGCCGTTGAATCGGAAGTACCTTGCGAAACACGAGATGAAAACTGTATATATAGTAACTGCTGTTGATTAATTAATAACCCTTAATTTATGAGTAAACTATAACTAACGAAACATAATTTGTAGTCGAAGGAGAAGGAGAATCATTACGAGACAAGACATAGTGAGCCGAAAATAATAATAAACATAAATGCACTGCCAAAAACAAAGGTTTTACGTAATTGAACAACAAAGTAGATCGCCAGAACAGAAACTGTAAACAGATGATAGACGATATACATATGTGTAGAGCCCGGGGGGAGAACTGCGTTCAAGTTCAATGAAAACCGAAAACCAAAACCAAAACCAAAACCAAAACCAAAACCGAAAACAAAAGATGAAAAATTAAAAATGAAAAATGAAAAATGGAAAATAATTAACTGCTGTAAATATAAGAATGAATACATATAGAGAAATCATAGACATTTTTTAATGGCACATAATTAACGAATGAGCGCATGCAATTTGCAATTTTTTTACATTATTTTAAATGAACTAAGCGAACGTAAAAAACCAACAATAATGAGTTAAAACTACGAACAATACGAAACCCAATGAAAATACCAATGAAAATGCCAAGCGGCTGCAGTTTTGTAACAAAATCAAAAGAGAAAAACCAGACAACAAAATGTTAACATTGCATAAAGTTTAAACGAAAAAAAAACATAATAATATACATACAACAGAGAAAAACAAACAGAGAACAAGAACAACACGAACAGACACGAGCAGACACGAATACCAAATACGAGAGCACGACGCCGGAAACGGAAACGACTACTAAAGGAAGTAGGAGGAAGTAAGCCCAGGGCTGATCGGGGAGGAGGTCCTTTCTAATCTTCAGAGTGTATATAACAGAGCAGCAGAATACTTAAAAGAGCCTACAACAACCCAGCAAAAAAAACAAAAGAAAAGAAAAGAAAAAAAAGAACACGGAGCGACTAATGCAAGTTAATGAAATTATCTAATACGAGATACTAGCGAGAGGAGGAGCGGAGAAAAGTAAAGTAAAGTAAAGTAAAGCAAAATAACTAAGCCGAGGCATACCATTTTTAATGTTCACGTAGCGAGACACAAATTTACCAAGAAAATACCTTAAATACGAGTACTTTGGAGCGACAGATGAGATGATAGTGTTACGAATCGAAATGGATATGGATATGGAACGGATATAGGATGCGATAATCATACACAGAAGCAGCAGAAAGCATTAGAGAGAGAGAGCGAGAGAGAGAGCGGGAGAGAGAGAGAGCTATATATAGCAGAATTAAACACAATTAGCGCGAGACGATTCAGAGTCGAGTGCACAGACACTTATCCCCTAGAATAATATTTTTTTTACCTATTTGATTTGTTGTAGCATTTGTCATAGCCACATACTATAGTTGTGTATATAACTAAATAAAATTGTGCATAAAGAATGGTTATCTTAAGTATATAAATACACGTACATACACACAAAGGTGAATATTAGACAAAGACAAAGATACAGACACAGACACTGAGATACTGAGACACGGATACAGACAAGGGACACAGACACAGATACAGATACAAATACTGAGACACAATGGAAACACACTAATTCAATGGCGAGATGAGAAGCGCAGCAGATAGATAATGCGAAAATAATAATTATATTATTAAAAATATACAACAATAAAACTTGGACCTAGGTATATGATTCTGAATTTAAATAATTTTTAGTAAAGCAGAACAAACCAAAACCAAAACCAAAAACCAAAAACGAAAGCAAAAACAAAAACAAAACAAAACAGAAGAAACTCTAAACACTTGAATGAAAAATTAAATGAAAAACTTATTAAAAGATACAAAAAATAATACGAAAATTGATGAATTAAGTAAAGGTAATAATTGCTCAATTTAGCAGAGAGTATAAATAAAGAATTATACGTTAAGTAATAATTTCAAATGCAACAGTTCTTCTCATTTTTGCTGGGCTGGGTAACGTGACGAGGGGCTGGTGCTTACCATGCGATAGTAATCGATACTCATCGATAAGCGCGCAGTGCGCATGTCCTGGCCCTGGACTCGTGTCAGATTCATTGACAGCCTCTGCAGCTTCAAGTGTATATACCTGGGGATACACCTCGCGACCACTGGGACTGGGACCTGCCACTGCCACTGCAGCGCAAATGTATCCACAATGAAAACCGAAATTCAATAAAATGCTGTCCGCCCTGCGTCGGAAATTTCGGCTTGGAATGCAGCGAACGGTTCTCATTGCGGTCCTGCTGGCGGTGGGCCTCTTCAGCTATGCCTTCCTCAACCTCAAGTTCTGCTTCAAGCTAATGTCGCACAGGAGTCTCAATCTGATGGTGAGTCCCAAAAACACATGCACATGCCCATGCACACGCACATATACCTATCCTGTCTCTGTCTCCGTCTCCGTCTCTGTCGAAACAGTGCCAGAAGTTTGAGCAGCAGGAGTACAGTGGCTCGCTGTGCGAGGAGCTGTGCGGGGCACAGTCCGCCTTCGACAACTTCCAGTGTCCGCTGAACGACATGAAGACCATTCTGTTCACGGCCGAAAAGAACGGCGATATGTATGCGGTGAAGGTAGGTCGCGTATCTGCAATGTCGGGGCGTTGTCATGGCTACCATTCCCGTTCGAAACTCCCTTTTGCAGCTGGCCAGGCACAACGACGACGAGCTGAGCTGGAAGAACACCAAGGGCGAGTCGATCTACCCAAAGATTGAGGAGTTCCACGAGATCGTCAAGCTACACATCATACTCGCTTACAACGTCACCCTCGACGACAACATGGTGCGGCGCTCAGCAGGGCTCAGCAGGGGGTTGGTCCATGGCTAACTTTTTCATGCCTGTACTTCCAGATACGCGCCTTGGTCAACCAGGAGATTGCCGATGACAACTCCCAGCAGATGGTCAGCTTCTGGCGATTGTTCAAGGACAACAACTACATGATGGGGAAGCTTTTCGACGAGGAGTCCGTATTCCCGGCAGTGCTCGGGTCCTGCGGGCCCTACTATGCCACCGAAGGACTGGAGATTGTGCAGTCGAATCCCAGCATTATGCAGTATTTGTGAGTACTCCAGATGGCCCTTTGCCTCCCTCCCAACTCTCAATGTTTCTCTTTCAGAGCCTCCAATCGCCAGCAGCGTCTGAAGCACGCCCTCAACATCATGGAGTACATCTTCCGCATGGATGAGATGAAGCCGGAGCCCCTGAAGATGTGCAAGATGCAGGTGAACCGATTTGGCACCACGCCCGAGCGCCGCCTCAAGTACCAGAGCGCCGAGCACGTGTACGTGGAGAGTCAGCTGGACAAGCGCCTGTCCCGCGGCGTGAAGTGCCAAAGCGACAAGGACTGCCACTTCCACTCCTGTCGCGGCATGTGCAACGAGGAGCGACATGCCTGCACCCACATCCAGCAGAACAACAACTTCCAAATATTTTGTGAACACATTCTCCTGGGCAGCGGCACCTTCCAGCCCGGACTCCTGAGTGGCGTCCGGCTCACGCGACCCATGCAGAAGGTGGTGAAGATGTGCGTGCAGCCGCCCAAGGAGCACCAGGTGCCCGGCCGCCACCAAGCGCCAAATATGCAGCTCGCCGTGCGGCTCTACAATGATCTGAAGCAGCTGTACCAAGCAGCGGCAGCGGCTGCAGGCAACGAGGCTGCCGAGGACGGGCCCGGATCCCCGCGTCAGATTGGGGACCAGCGCGGCGACTAAATGGAATAGTAGAAAGTAGATCAATTGCTGAGCAGCTTCAGACGACAGCTTGCTCCAAACTGATAGCATTTTTTTACCAGTAGTTTTAATTAATTATTAAACACCTAACTAAACCATATAATAAGATGACAAAAGAATTTGTACATCAATCATGGCATACTTTTCGGCGGGGCTGGCATTTAGAAATGCTTGCATACTTGCAGGCTGAGCAGAGTAAACTTTTAAGAAACAACGTTTAAAATGCGTTATCCCTACTATCCTTGATGTCAATCAGGCTTTAAGCGACCGAGGACACTCCCCCAATCCCGAGAAGCCGTGGCAAGCTCAGGTCGGATGCAAAATGGCGAAGTTATGCAGTACGCAACTGGCAGATGTACCTAAACCTGTGGCATTGTGCATTTAAAAATTAAGGCATACTTTCAGGCTGAAGGGAGATATGGATGAATTATCCTAGATTCTTGGTACGGATTCTGTCAAATCACGGATGCTTATGCGATCACAGCAAACCCTGAAATGCCCCGATCTTGATCCAGGAAAAGTAGGTCCTTCGCCGATCTAATCCTGTTTGGCCGCCGAACTAAAATACTGGTTTTTTCCTGTTGCTATATCTCGGCTGATCAGTGGACGATTTGGGCGCGGCATGTCTTTTCGTGACCGGGAGAGTACCGATTGGCGTCAGAAAAAAGGAAATCCAAGTCGTCACGATTTTCGCCAAAAATAATGATGGTTAAATCATTGAATTCGCCATATATCGGCCTCATTTTCGTGGTGGACATTTTGATGCCGATCGACAGTCTGGATCCTCACAACCCTGGGAAAGTAGGTCTTTCGCCGATCTAATCCTGTTTGGCCGAGATATTGAGCCTCGAACCAAAATACTGGTTTTTTCCTTTCGCTATATCTCGCCTATTTCAAGGCTGATCGGGGCCTGGCACACCTTTCCGTGATCGGGACAGTCCTGCCAACCGATTGGCATCCATTCTCTCACGATTTTCACAACTTATATTTATCCACGCAGCTGCAGAAATGGAGCTTGGTAGGAATGGAGAAAGAGTGCGTTGCATGGTCAGACCCAAGCAATTTTGTATCCACTTCAGAGATCCATCGGCATTCTTCTGCTTGGTTGCAAACAACAAGATCTAGATCTCGGACTGGAATGGAACACATCCTCCTACATGTCGTCCAAGTCCACCACGCCTAACGTTTTCATTCGGGGATTCCCAGGTTGTTAACCAATTCCGATCTCGCCCAGGACCCAGGACTTCGGGTAGTAAATTAGTAAATTTAATGAAAATTTAAACAACGAAACAGAAAGGCTGAAGTACATTCTACAGAATGTCTATAACCAAATATTTTATTATAATATCTGGATTTCCAAAATGAGAGAAAAATTAACCAACCAATTAACCTGTCTATTGTGGATAACAACTAATTTTGTGCCCAAATGTAACTATGTTAAATTTATGTAGAAAGTGTTTATTTACGAACGTCTATTAAATTATTTGCGACTGTCTTACATGTATTTTAATTTTGTAAGTTAGATTGCATTTTTCTTGAAAACGCCTCCCAATATTTTGATTGATAGCAATGTATTTACAGCAACTGAATAAATATCTGTACCTATAAATAGTAAGCTCAAGCACGCATAAAATAAGTACAAAATAACCATCTTAGACAAATCCTAAGGAACTTGCCAAAATGCGGTAGAAATGTGAAGCATTTGAGGAGAAACATTTTCAATGGCTATTGTCTAAAATACCCATAAATATAAGCATAAATAAAAATACTCATCAAATAATCAGGTTAATAATATTGCAATAATCAACAAAAACAGCTAATAAAAACTGCACGTTGTATGGACAGTAGGGGTGGGCGTGGTCGCCCAATCTGCAGATCTAGATCTTGTTGCTTGCAACCAAGCAGAAGAACACCGAAGGATCTCTGAAGTGGATACAAAATTGCTTGGGTCTGACCATGCAACGCACTCTTTCCTATTTCCATTCCTACCAAGTTGAGGTCGGGCGCTCCCGTGTTTGGGCTTCCTTTTTGCAGACACTGTGCCACATTGGCACAGGCATTGGTTATCTTCGTATTTGCAGTATTTGCAGTTGGCGGGAGACGCGTCCAGAGTGCAAGCAGCATTATTCGGAATAATTAGATGAATGACTCAGAGTTTCATTATTCATTAGAAGTCATCAAGGTCCCAGAAGGCCATCCGCTCAGCCGAAGCCGAAGGGCGACTTCACGGACACCCTGTCGCAATCGGCATGGCAGAGCGCTTTCTGCAGCTTCGCGGATAAATACAAGTTGATCGAGAAATAAATAAATATGAATTCAACTGCATGGCATATATACCAAATATATTCCCCATCATAGAAATGGAAAACAGGGAAGGACTGGGAACTTCGTAATTGTGATTGCATCAGAGGAGAACGAAATGCCAACAAGCCATAGCCTCGTTGATGTGCAGTCCAAGAGAACCGCAAGACTATTGATTCATAAATCAAAAGCCGCTTATGAATGGAGAAAACAAATAGTCCTCCTGCCCCACTGATGCCCAACAGAACGCGGCATCTGGCTGGCATCCGCGGCCGAAGGAGCAGCCGAACGGCGAGCGAACAGCGGGAACGGAGGAGCCAGGACAGCGGTTATTTATGAGCCAATAACTTTACAACTAAACGCTCATCTACATTTAATGGCGATAATTTTTGACGCAATTTGAGAAACAGACACACCGGCGGTCGATCTCCGGCTCTTGGCTGCCAGCTCTCCCAGCTTCCAGCTCCCAGCTCCCAGCTCTGGGCCCAGACACACTTCCAGAACCGGCACCATCTCAGCACCAGCAACAGCAACAGCCACAGCACCGGCTCTCCGGGCCTGGCCTAAAAAGAAGTGAAGAAGCCAACCGCAGCAGATAACACAAAACACTTGACACCTTGCCTTGTGTGGGTCTGGTCCGGCTGCGGAATGCGTGCGGCAAGGAGAGGGAGAGGGAGAGGGAGCCCCACTGCGGGGACACCCGAGGGCAGAGCACAATAAAAAGAGACCAACCGAAAGAGCGATCGTAAATTTACAATAAAAAGAACGAGTGCCGAGCTGGGACAGTGGCAGTGGCAGTGGAAGTGGCAGGGACTGGGACTGGGGCAGAGACTGCGTCTGCGTCTGCGCCTGCCTCTGCGACTGGCACTAAAAGGAGGAAGAATGCTGTAAATTCGGGGATTTCGAGATGGCAACAGCTGTCTGTCGATCGAGTGCCTTCCGATCTGAGCTCTGTGGGTGGCTTGGCCACTGCAGTGGACCAGTGGACTCCCTTCGGCTGGCTGCGTTCCCATTCATCGCATCACTTGCCAGAGCGGCTATGTCTGTGTCTATGTCTGTGTCTGTGTCTGTGTCTATGGCATTGTGCTCTACTCGGACTCGGACTCGCACTCGTGATCGTTCCACAAATCGATTTCAGGCTTCATTAGCTCCCCCTCCCCCTCCCCCTCCTCCGCCCTCCCATCGGAGCGCGGAGCACAGGAAACTCCCGTTCGCTTTTCTAGCTTTTCCTTTGTTTTCCTCCCGTTTGCGTATTGCAAACAGAAATGCGTTAAACTAGCTCATGCCCCCGAACGGCACCCTCTAACCCAATGCCCCCCACCCTTGCACCACCCCATCCCCCACCCCATCCCACCTACAGTCAAAATCCACTAAGTTAGTCGCTCTATTGATGCTCGGTCAACCATCGAGTCTCTGTTTTTCAGCTCAGCTCAGCTCAGCTTTTCTGCTTTTCTGTTTTTCTGCTTTTCCGTTTTTCTGCTTCGTTTCGTTGTTTGCCGAATGCCGCGCGACTGGACGCGGACGGACGGACGGACTGACTGTTTTTTTTCGGGCTTTCGCTCTTCTCAGACAACTTCTATTACTTACTACCACTACTCGCATGCGTTCTCAATATTTCCATCATTTTCCCCTACTCGTTTTCCCCATTTCCATGGGCATTTTCTGTCGCTTTCCGCTTTTTGTTCTACCACCTTTTTGTAAATTTGTGTCATGCGTTTTCATGGGTTTTCCTGTTGGCTCTGCGCTTGGCTTTAATTTCTGTTTGCTGGGAAAGTAAAACAAAGCGAGAGTTGTTGACTCTTGATTCTGGCGATGGATGAATGCTTGAACGGTTGAACGGTTGAATGGTTGAATGCTTGAATGGTCGGTGGGTCGTGCGTCTGCCTGTCGGCAGGGGTTGGGGTTGGGGTTGGTGGGGGGTGGCGGGTGGCGGGGTACGTGCCAATGACCAATGTTCTGCTCTAATTCAATTTCGAGTCGAGTTAATATTGGCTTTGGCAAATGATATCTTCGCAGTCGTCCAGTGCCCAAGCTGGGGAAACCCCCCCACAGGAACAGGAACAGAAACAGAAACAAAATCGATTTATATTCTCGAATCTTGCCTTGTGGCATTCTGTCTGGCATATCCTCTCCGTGCCTAACCCTGCCCTGCCCTGCCCTGCTCTGCCCCCCGCTGTTGTCGTACATATTTTAGCTTATATAATTCCTCACATGTTTTGACACATTTCTTAATGGCACCTCACACACGCAGACGCAAAGGCACAGGCACACGCACACTCACACAGGCACCTACACTCTCCACACGGATAGAATCGAAGGGGAGAGGAGAGGAGAGCGGAGGAGCGAGGAGAGGAGAGCCAGAGGCGAATGAATACAAAATGAACAAATGCAAACACAAAGCCTGGCAGACAGAAAGAGAAATGATATTGTAATTGGCAATCGTTGTTCCGCATAAATCACATGCATAAATTTCGAGACCTCGAAGGCATTCTACAGCGGCGACCAACGACTGTTCCGTTCCTCCGTTCCCCCGCACCCCCTCCTGCACACACCTGCACCGCGGAGACGGAGTGGAGTCCAGTCCCCGTCCTCGTCCTCGTCCTTTGTATCCTCCTCCCGCATTTCGGTCGTTAGTTCAAGTCAAATGTTGTTTTCCAATTGGAAAATTTTTCATTAACTAATTGAACATTTTATGGACAGACAGCGGAATGGTGGGGGGGAGCGGGGAGCGGGGAGGGGGGCTGCTTTCTGCTGCTTACAAAGAGTCACAAAGACAGGACCTGACCAAAATGGCGCCAATATTGAATGGCAAACAGAGAGAGAGAGAGAGAGAGAGATAGAGAGGGGGAAGGGGAAGGGGAAAGGGGGAGCCCACTCCTCTGGCCCTGTCACCTTTGCTCTGGCAACAAAAAACGGGCCATGGCAAGACAATGGACGAACAATGTTAGACAGCCAGGACGACACGAAAGGACGTTGGCCCAAATGGACAAACAAACGAGAGATAGGATGTGTGTGTGTGTGTGTGTGTTGCTTCGATAATTTACGAGCACACGCTTTGCCGCGGACTTTGCTTCCGTTTTGTACAAGGCATCCCATCCATTGATGCCGCAGGGAGTGCGGAATGCGGGAATTGCGGTGGACTATGCAACACTACAGTGGGAATATATGTAAGTGTCCTTCCTCACAGCACTAGATATATCCTGCTAGAATCATTGCCCTCTCCTGCCCATCGTCTGCCTTGCAGGGTACTCGCCTCGTCCATCAGCCATCAGCCATCGCTCTGGCGCTCTTGTGCTTCCTTGAATATACAAATAATGCTGGAAATTTGCATAACTGTCTGTGTCTGGGTGGCTTCTTCTTCGCCGCTGCCTTCCCCTCTGTGCCCCCCTCTGCTCTGGTCAGAGCTGTCCGTTATCCTGCCGGCCATGGCGGATATTAAACATTAGCGCGTGCTGAACACATCAACCGACACCACCCCCTCCCCCCATCCCCCAACCGCCACTTGCAACCCTCAAACCCAACCGCATACCGCGTACCGCATACCCCGTGCCCTCTTCCTTGCCACCAAAAATAATTAAGGTGAAAATTGCTGTCGACACGCAAACCGAAAAGGTAAAAGCCATCATGCCATATAGCACATAGCATATTCCGTATTCCATATACCATATCCCTTCCATATATACTCCGCTGATCCAAAGTCGAGCACTTTTCAAGTTGATTTTTGGCTCTGAGAAATGAGCGAGCAGCGGAAGGCGGCAGCGGAGGAGCCGCGATTGGAGATGACTAATGAAACCTATTAGCCCTGTGACAGATGAGGAGACACTGTCTCCTTCTCCCTCCCTCCATCACTCTCTCTCTCTCTCTCTGTGTGTGGAGGAGCTGTGACCGCGATGATGGATAAGCTCATTAAGCTGAGACGCGCCGCTCTCTGCTCTCCGCTCTCCACTCTCCGCTCTCCGCTCTCCAGGAGGAGATCAGGGATCAGATCATTCGGTAGCGGCAGCATCTATGACAGCCGCCAGCTGACCTTTCGTTTCGTTTCGTTTCGTTTAATTGAAATCTGCTGGTGGGCCGCCCCTGCTCAACTCTTTCTCTGATCCCCTCGGAACCCCTCCCCCCTCCCCGCCAGTCCCTAATTTGGTGATAAGTGCCGTCGTCTCCACTTGCTCTGACATTTTCTTTATCGCTTTTGGCCTTTTGAACAATGCATTCGAGGGTCAGTCCATTGCCAATCAATCAAATAGGTTCGCCGCGTCGCCGAGCCGCTGGACGGCATCGCGGGGCACTCTGAGGGTCCATTTGCTCATAAGCGGCTTCGGAATGCGCTGCTGCAAGAAGACGCTGCGGAAGTGGTCGCCGGACTGGAGGCGCGGACGCCAGCCCGCGGCCGGATCGTCCACCAGGCAGCTAATCTTCAGATACTGGACGCCAGAGTCCCCCGTCTCGCTGCCTATGGTGCACTGTGGAGAGGTGGTGAGGGGGGGAGGAGGATGCCATCTATATCTATCTGCTTTCAAATGTCGAGTATTATTCGGGAATGCTTACATTTTCCGCATGACGGAACACTCCCTCCTGGTACTGTCGAAATTTGCTCTCCACTTTGTGGGCCAGGCAGCAGCTCTTGAAGGCTGTCGAGAGAGAGAGAGAGAGCGAGAGAGAGAGGAGATTAGCATGCCTCCAACTGGAAGGACTCCCCTCCACTTCACTCCACTTCACTCCACTCACGGGGCTGGCAATGGAATTGCGACTGGATCACAATGCTGACTATGTAGGCGGCAGCCACAATCAGGACCACCGATCGACACCGCGAATTTTGGGGCATTTCGGAAAGTAAGTCAAAACTGTTGGGTGATTTTTGGAATAGCTTCTCTGGGAAGTTCGGGGACTGAATGGAGTTCGAATGTGAACCAAATAGCGACTAACTCACCGATTGCTAGATTTGACTATTTCCCCGTTTTTGGGGATTATTTCCCATATCTATGGAATGGCATTTAGTTCAATCTATTTATTTGCTGGCTCCTTGGGTCCCTGGACTCCTGGAAGGGGCCACTGCTGCGGCGACACAACGGCCAATCTTCCCACGACGAACATCCTGCATCTGGAATGGTCAGAGTCCTCTCAAATGGTTTATTTTGGAATACTTACGCTGTATGCCTCCTCGTTCCGATCCTTACTCTGTTGGAAGGCAGAGAATAAATATTTAAATATATTTAAATATATATGTAATATATTTAAAAGAAAACACACAAAGACGAAGGCTTTTTAGATCATGAAATGCTTTAGAAAATGCCGGAAAACTCGTACCCATAGTGTTCATTTGGAACACAATTTTCCCCAGTTAATGCGAAAGATGTCGAAGTAGAAAGGTGGCAGAAGGGCATATGCCATATAGGGTTCATATCTAGATAGCAACACTCATCGGGAACTCCGGCCAAGAGCCGACTCTCGGCCTTCATCTAATCACAAACTTAACCATTCCCGAAAGTTCTCCGAAATCTTTTTGGCTTTTGTTCTACATAGAGAGATATCTGTCTGTCTATCGTTTTTGGGTAAACTTTTCCGATTAGCCATAAAAATCAATAGAAAATGCTATGGAAATTTTTTGGGGCTGCGAACCGAACCGGCGGGACGGAGGGACGGTGGGACGGTGGGACGTTCGGTGTTTTCAGCTTTGTGTTTCTGTGTCAGTGTCGTCGTCCGTCGAGTCGTCTGCTCCGCGTCTGACGTTGGGATTGCGGATTGTGGGTTTGGCAGCTGGCGAATTGCGGATGGTTGACGGTTGACGGTTGATGGTTGATTTTTGATGTTTGTTGATTTTACGATTTACGATTTAATTTGACGAATTTCACATTATGTAGGTATTGCTGTTGCTGTTGCTATTGTTATTATTTTTATTTCTTCGGTGCAATTGTTTTGTGCGTCGTCGCATTTATGATCTATCAGTGTGGTTTATGGCTGGCAACCACCTCGGGCAAGGCAACCACCGATTTCACAACGCAGCCCCCAAAAATGGCTGTTGCTGGCTGGCTGGATGGCTGGCTGGCTGGCTGGTTGGACCAATTAATAATTAATAATTGGCTGGAGCTGCTCTGCTCGTAGTCGGAGCCGCGTGGGAGGAGGCCTTAGCTTTCTCTCCTTCTGCGCCCACAGATGTGCGCTTTAATTAATTATTGAGTAAAATTAATTTCGATTCAATTGTGCAGTCGCATCATTAGCACCCCCACTCCACCCGCTCGTCGTAGTCTGGGCCAAGAGCCGTCAGGCAAACCTGCTGAGTAAGCAATGATATCGTTTATGGGTTGCCCCCATCCTCCATCCTCCAGCCTCCATCCTCCAGCCTCCATCCCCATCACAGAGACTCATCTGAAGTGCCATATCGTTTTTATGAGTGGGCTTGAAAGGTGATTAACGCGATCATAGGAACGATGTTCGAGAGGGGAGTGAGTGCTGGCTGGCTGGCTGGGACTCGAAACTGGGGGCTCATCTTTCCCTAACAACACCTCGAGTGGGGAGACGGGGGGAATGGGAATGGGAAGGGAAATGGGAATAGATCGTTAGATCTCCCTAAATCATGACTCTTTCTTTCTTTCTTTCTTTCTCCATTTGCGCACGCGCTAAATGTCAAAAAGAAATCCATGAACGGATTCGGATTCGGAGTCGGAGATCGCAGCCGCCTGCTGTTTGCTTCTCTCTCTCTCTCTGTGGTGGCACGCCCTCAGCGGCCCGCCAGGCCGCCCACTTGGAACATGTCGAATCATTCATTCAACGCACAAAATGTGGGCTTTCGGCGGGGTCTTCGCTGAGGTGTTGAAAACGGTGCTCAGCCTCTGCCCCTCAGCCCCTCAGCCTCAGCCTCTGCCCCTCAGCCTCAGCCTCCCTCCGTTGCAGGAGGCATTTTGTGTGCATTTGTAATTGTTCAACTGCCGCACTGTGGCAGTGCCCCGTGCTCTGTGGCAGCTCTCTGTAGCTGTCATTATTTTCTGTAACATTTAGCAAAATCATTAATAATTGTTGTTGTTGCTGTTGTTGCTGTTGCTGTTGTTGCTGTGCGACACAGATACGCACTTTAAAAATTGTCAGACGACTGCGACAGGCGGGATCTGGTGTTAACTTGATTAGCATTCGCATAAATTTCGCTGCTGCATCGCCATTTGCATAGAATGCGCATTGCAGAACGATGCAATTGGCCTCAAAAGCGAGAGGGGGGGAGAGTGAGAGGGAGAGAGAGAGCGATCTAAGATCTAAGATCCGAGAAGAACCCTGGAGAAGGCTATCTCTGTTGGCCAATCGACGGCTAGGTGAGACGGCAGTCGGTGTGGGCCCTGCCCCAATTCCCTCGAGACTCTCCAGAGACGACACTTCACTTCACTCCGGTTCGAATCGCTTATTATGCAAACAAATAATTTCATTTAAACTCGAAAGATAAGAATGCCGAAACAGAAACAGAAACCGAAACCGAAAGCAAAGAAATTATTATGAAAATATTTCCTAGGAATTGCGCAGACAAAACAAATTGCCGCGTAATCTTGTGGATGGCTTCGGATCGTGGTGGATCGGAGTTGACAATAAATTGGAGTCATTTCCCAGCACCACGGAACAGAGAGAGAGAGGGAGAGAGAGAGAGAGAGGGAGAGGGAGAGGGACTGACTCTTTATCGACAAGTGCCGCCAAGTGGAATCAATCAGGCGGAGCGGAGAGCATTTATTTCCTTGGAGGGTTTCGGTCATGTTTGTTGTCAGGACCGATCTCGAAGCGTGACAATATTTTGGCCACAAATTCAAACGAAACGATCTCGAGGGGCCATCCCCTGCTGCCAGGACGGTGGCGGAGGCGGGGGCGGAGGCAGGGGCCAAGGGTCTTCAGAATGTAATTAATCATTTTGACTTGAACGATAAGTGGAGATCTCCTTCCTCGAGGGTACAACAGGTAGTTCAATGAGAGGTGACTGCCTGCCAGCAGGAGGAGCGGGAGGAGCGGGAGGAAGAGTGAGCAGTAGCCTCAATAAATCTACAAGATATCGGGTGCGAGTATCGCTCGCGGGCAAATCAATAATCCAGAAGGGGTCTTGCGACCCTCGCAGGACATCCACGTCGAATATTTACGATGCATCCGAAAGATCACGACATAAAGCGCCAAAATTGATACATTATAAGTAGTTTTGGGGGAAATTAAGGAGCAGATTAAGGCTAAAAGATACCGCAGGTGATGGATTCGTTACGGGAAGAAGTTTTCGGAACGATTTTGGGGGGGCAGGAGGGGTCAAAGATACGAATACATACATACATGCAGTATGGCCCGATGATCTGCCTCTGCCCGGGCCTCTGCCCGGGCCACTGCCTCTTTTCATTCTAGGCCAAAATCACCATAAATCGTTGAACATTTGTCAATGGGCATGGAGTCAAGTACGGACTTGAAAATGTATCTTCTGCTTGCGCTCAACGTAAGACAAGCAGCTCGGGAGCAAACAAAAGCCTCGTCTGGGAGCCAACAAAGAAAACACTGACAAGTGGAGGTGCGGATGCCGGTGGTGGGGGTTGCGGGGAGGGGCAATGGGGGATCCAACAATGTCAGGCAAAGATTCAAATGTATCTGTATCTGCGGGCAGGGTGTCCATATCCATATCTATGGCTGTGTATCTGTGGAAACGTCTGCTTTTGGCATTAATGGCAAATTTGCACGGAGTAAATACTCGTCCCAGAACAGACGGACGGAGGGACGGACGGATAGACAGCGGCAGTCAATTATCAATAGACTGGAATGTGTGTATCTGCATCTATATATCTGTATCTGTATCTGTATCTGCATCTGCATCTGTGTGTGTGTGTAACTACATAGATACATTTGTATCTGGCTTCTGCTGGCTGATGTTGTTGCTGCTACTTCACCTGCGTGTGCTGCAGCTCTCTCTCTCTCTCTCGCTCTCGTTCTCTCTTTCTCTCTCTCTCCCTCTCTCTCTCTCTCTCTCTCTCACCATCTTTCCCTCTTGCTCTGCCTGTGCGCGCTCTCTCGCTCTATCTTGGCTGCGGATTGGCTGGCCTCGGCGTCTGCGCCGCTTGGCGGAGAGGCCACACCTCTATTTTATCTGTTCTCCGCCCTCCCCCCTCCCCTACTCCATGCAGCGCTCGCGTTTGCAGCCCCAGACAAAGCGACGTTTGCGTGCAGGTCCCCCCCACACCCCACCAGCCCACCAGCACACAGCCCACCAGCACACAGCCCCCTATTCCAATGCCATATACCCGCACTCGCACTCGCACTCGTGCCATCCTCCCCCTGCCCCCTGCCCACCCCCCAACATTGGCCCAACATAAGCTTTCGACCCTAATGGCTTTGGGGGATGGCTGGGCGGACGGAAGGACGGAAGGATGGAAGGATGGATGGATGGCTCTCCACCACCTGGAGGACAAAATGAAAATGGCTTTTATGTGTGGCGTGCGCTGGGGTAATTTTATGGCCAACATTGGGGCACCATTCAGGGAAACCCTGTATCCCTTTATCCCTCTGGTGGAGGGGGGGAGGGGGGTGGAAAACTGCTTTCCACCTGGCAACTGGCAGCCGCACTCTGGACTACGAATGTATGCAGATACTCCCGCAGATACAGATACTCCTGCAGATACAGATACAGATACAGATATGTTTTAATTGGCCCAGTATTGATTTCTGGCCAGAGACAGGCCAGTAAACTGGCCAAAACGAATGCTTTAATTTCGTTTAATTATGCTTTATTTTGTGGTAACAGCTTGGGGTCCGTTGGCAGCTGGAAAACGGGGAGAGGGCAGAAGCCCATATGAAAAGCGGGAAAATTAATGAGCCCTGAAGGAAGAGGGGCGAAGCTCCCCTCTTTTGCCAGAGTTTGATTGGAGTTCCTCGAGTTGGGAGGAACATTTGTTGGTTCCTATATTATTTCGTATATATTTTCCCTGTACGAGTGTCTTGCTGTCCCGCAATTCCCCTCCAATCCGCTCCTCCCGCTGGCGAATCTAAAATGGCGAATCCCAGCAGTGCTCATTCAATCGAGACCCATCGGACAGACTCTTATACTCTTATACCTCCAATAAGATCAGCTGCTCGCGCACCTGAGAGAGGCCCGGTATAAGAGAGAAAACGAGTTGGCGACGATCACCTGAGAGCGGCAGAGCCAGAGCCAGAGCCAGATCAAGAGAGAGAGAGAGAGCGTAAACGTAAGCTGCTCTCTCACCCACATGCGGCCTGGCAGCCTGGTGGCCTGGCGGCTTGTGGCTGTGGCTGTGGCTGGGCCTGGGTCTGGGGAGCACACCTGGCCACCGGCGCTCTGGCGAAGGTGTGCAGAGAGAGAGCAAGAGCGAGAGCGAGAGCGAGCGTGCAGGGTGGGAGAGAGAGAGAGAGTGAGAAGGCAGGGGAGGGTTATCCGAGCAGCGCTGTACGGCCTGGCGACTGGCGGCGAGGTTCTTCTGCGCAAAACCCTCGCTCGTCCAATCAGTACGAACTCGGTTCCCGCCAGCGAAGTGACGACTTCCCCAGACACGACCGACACCGCGCGAGAAACATCCAAGCCACTCTTCCAAGCCCATCACTCTCGACTGCCGTTAGCCGCTAGCCGTTAGCCGGAGTCAGAGCCAGATTCAGAGCCAGATTCAGAGACAGATTCAGAGACAGATTCAAAGACAGATTCAGAGACAGAGCCGCGTTCTCTTGACCAAGAAGCTGCCTCTATATGGCAGATATAGCAGTTGGTAGAATACTCGAAAAAGAAATAGTTTATAGCCCATAAATTGCCAGCGCAGACAACAAAAGATACAAGATACAAGAATAATCAACATCAAGCATCCGCAGTGGAGAACGCGCGCATCGCATCGTCTCTGGAAAACGAATGCGGAAGTGGAAAGCCGCCGGCTTTTAATACTGTTTTTTTTTTTGTTGTTTCCTCGCATTACGCTGTAAAGGATCGAGCCGTAAAACAGCAGCCCGCAAAACAAAAGCTAAATGATACTTAAAGTTCTCGCAACAAAAGAAAAAAAAGGAAGAGCTCCGAGGAGGAAGAAAGTGATCGAGTGTGCCTTCATTTGCATATCCTTGCGAGTGATTTAAATTAAACAACAACAAAATACACGCATATTATTTAATAATAACACCCAAGACCCGAGTGCACCAATGCCCGTTGAGCTGTTGGTTTTTTTGTTACTGTTACTGCTCCCCCACCAAGTGCCATGCCCAGCCCCAAAGGTATTCAATAATATTCAATAAAATTCGGAAATAAATTCCCGAAACTGAAGCCCGCAAAAGCAACCAGCAACCAGCAGCCAGCAGCCAGCAGCCGACTGCAAATTTGATTAATCATTGTGCCTTGAACTGGTCGATCGCCGATCGTCGATCGTCGTCGTGACTCGTGAGTCAGGGAAACGCTGTCGCAGTCGCAGTCGCAGGCGCTGCCTTAATTACCCGCAAATAAGACAAAATTCAACAAATTCAACAAATTATCCAGTTAAATACAAGCCGCAAGCAGCAGACACCGCTCTCCGTGTGTGTGTGTGTGTTTGTGTGTGTGAGTGTGCGTGTGTGCGTGCGGTGTCCTCTGAAGCCTTTCCTCGACGGGAGCCCCTGGATGCGAAGAAACTCCGCTTAAATGCATACGGATATCATAATCGGTGACCAATTCGCGGCCAACAACAACTACTGGGTGATGCAGGTGAGTCTCCTGTGGAAAGTGGGTCAACTCCCAATAGAATCAGCCCGAAAGGGAAACTGCGGGGAAAAGAGTCTTAAAATTGTCACAGAACTCTCGGAGGGCACTCTCGTCACAGCAGGATCATTCAACTGCTCTTTGCATACAGGAAAACGATTCAGGATGCGGGAGCAAGTTTCCCCCATCCAGCACCCTTCCTCTTAGCACCTGTCCCCCACCCTTGCCATCTCGCAAACAATTACTACCCATAATTATCGGCAAAATACGTTAATTAAACAGTTTTTATGGCAAATTAATTTTAGCCAAATTTGGCAACAACAAAAACAAGACAAATAAGCCAGAAAAAACACAAAAAACACAAACAAATCTCAAACATCTTTACGAGTGATTCCGACTTCCGCTTATCAAAATGCAAATCTTGCCCAGGCCTGGGCCCAGATTTTTTTGTGCTCAACTTCAATCTCAATCTCCGAGGCGGGGAGGGAGTCCGGGAGGGAGGCAGGCAGATATTACGAGTATAAATAAAAAGCGCACGCGGCAATCGTAAATTACAATAAAAATTGAAAACAAATTAGCTTGATTATCGAGCGGATGGATGGATATTTGTATCCGAGGCGATCGCCAGGAGGAGGCCCCTGCCAGACCGCACTTGAGGAATCTGTCGTCTCCGGGAATGTTTTCACACGGATTAGCACCTCCTCAGGTGTCCCTGTGGTTCGGTTCTTCCCTCTTCTTTCTCTCTTACCCTGCCCGTACCCTGCCCGTACCCGTACCCTGCCCGTACCCGTACCCGTGCGTGTATATGTTGTTGTTGTATTTGTCAACGCGGCAATCGATTTGTAAATCTCGTTATCACCTGCAGGGCACATTCGATGCAGTCCGACGCTCTTTAAGCCGTTCTTAAACAGCGCGTCGGTCCGATCGTTTGAACTGGTCCCAGGGAAGAGCCCCAGAGAGAACCCAACACCCCCCCGCCACCGTCCATCCCCGTCTCAGGGGCGTCGAACGTTTGGCCGCACTTTTCACGCGTTCCGCAAGGAAATTGAAGCGATCTTCTGGCACTCTCTCCCGCTCCCGCTCCCTCTCACGCTCCTTTCTTTCGGGGCAAATGTTTGCCAGCCTGTTCCTGCTCTCGTGTGTGTGCTGTGTGTGTGTGTGTGTGTGCTGTGTGTGTGTGTTGTGTGTGTGTGTGTGTTGTGTTTGTTCCATTGTTTGACTCGCGCTCACTTGCGAAGCTCCGCGTCAATATTTGCCCACAACACTTTGCCAATGTGCCAAGTGCTGTCTGTCGTCGGTCGTCTCCCGTCTTCATCCCCCGGCCCCCGCATGGCACCCCGAGAAAAAGAAACCCCCTGTTCCTGGACAGCCTGTGTGGCTGGGAGTCTATAAATATGCTATGCTGCGGATGAGTAATGCCGCTTTCCAGGGAATATTTATCCTTCCCATTAATAAATGGCTAAAAGTCAACAGATCGCATGTTGCAGTTCAATGCCAAAGACCTTGGAATCGGTGGGTTTATCAGCCGAAATCGATCCGTCCATGGGATCCGCTCTTAGAGGAGATTCTCCGAGAGAGATAGAAGGCTTTTCCCTTCTGCTTCTGGCAAACATTTTCCCCGCTTTGTTTTATCTATAATGTTCCCTCCAGCAGACTTGCTTCCAGTCTTACGCCTCTCCATTGATAACTATTGCCTTACTCAACAAAAAGCCACCCCCCCGCACCCCACCCCCCAGCAACAGCAACAACTTAAGTGCTTCCTTCCTTCCAGAGATAAGAGAAGAGCAGAGCACTCTCCGAAAAAGAACCCACGACATTGGCACTTCTCAGGAAACACAGCCCACAGTCGTAAAAGAGCCAGCCCCCAGCCCCCATCCCCCAGCCCCTCCCTGCCTTCTTGTCCGACAAGTGTTGGTTGTTGTTTCCCCGTTGTTGTGGTGTTGTTGTGCTGTTGCTGTGGTGTTGCTGTGGTTGTTGTTGCTGTGCTGTTATGGCAGGTGACGTTGGTTGTTCCGCCTGTCACCGTCCAACAACACTCAATGGCTGCACTAATTAGGCATGTGTTGTCAAATATTTACAGACAGTCGCAAAAGTACAAAGCGCTGTTGCCCCTCCGTCCGTCTGGCTGTCCGTCCGTCCGTCCGTCTGTCTGCAGGGAAGACTGAAAGATTGGAGTCGAGTGCAGAGACACAGAGAAGTGCTGCGGGGGCGGCGCTTCTTCCGTTTTGTCCACTGATTTACCACACTCGTAGATACAGATACTACTCGTAGATACTCGTAGATACACGGCAGATACTCGACAGTTACCGGACAGATATGACGCGGTAATTCCCACGATTCACACCGATTATGACGAAAACCGACAACTTTCATCTTTTATGGCATTTAGCGAACGAGAATTAGTTTACGATCCACTTACAAGGAATTAGCAGGCAATGAGTCGCAAACTGCTGCACATACATACATACATGTATCGGTGTGTATCGGTATATATCCCATAGATATCGGGTGAATAATGGAGCTAATCAAGCACGTAGACACTCCGCTCCACTCCACTCCTGGGGGGGGGGCCAGGCTCTGGCTCTGGCACTGCACTGATTAATGGCCCTGAGACCATTGTGCTTCAATCGTAAATAATTAAGCAAAGATAAAAATCAGATAACTCATAAGTTAGCCAAGAACAAGGAGGGGTGGCTAGAGGAGGGTAGGGGTAGGGGGAGGGGGATGGAGGTGACTCCACTGTCAGCACGGGGCAAAGATTTATGCAAATTGCTGTACTAAACGAAACCCGCAGTCAAAAGAGTGATTTGTCAATAAAATATAAAATTCTAAGCGGCACACAAAAATCGAAAATAAAAAATAAAAAATAAAAAATCTATAAAAATATATCAATATATGTATATGGTATATGGTACATGGTATATGGATAGTCGTATACTATATGGGTTGTTCCGTATCTAAATCAATAGAGACAAATAATCGCACTCGTACTCGCACTCGTATTTGCATTCACGAATCACACAAAGGCCGGCGGCCGCCTTCAAAGTGGCAATCGGGGCTGAAAATTTAACAAGAATTGCAGACACCCCTCCCCACCTGCCCCCGCCCCCGCCCCCGCCCCCTATCTGGCAGATAGATACAATTGTCTGTTCATCGGGCGGCCAATAAAAACTTTTTGTGGCAAATTAGATAGAAAAGGCCAAATAATGGCTCCGATAAGATAATTACGAGAAATGTTCATGTCAATACTTGACTTTCCATTTCGAAAAAATGAGTTCAAGAGTGAAGCACAGCCCCACATGCCCCACAGAGCCACATGCCCCAAGCCTCATGCCACCAAAATGCCAATTACACAGAGGGCCCCCAGACAATAGTTGGAGGCAGCAGTCGGGTTAGATAATAACTGGAGTAAGCCACGAAAACAGTTTGCGAAAATCTCATTAAGGCCCGGCGCAGTGCACAGTGGGAGATCGACCGTCAGTTCATCCATCCAGCCATCCAACCACCCAGCCATCCAACCATCCATCCAGCCATCCATCTATCGATCGATTCCTATGCAAATCCCTCGCTCAATTTTCTGTTTCCTCAATCACAATGCCACAAAGATTTTATTTGCCATATTTTTGATATTTGCTTGGCTTTTGGTCTGGTCTGCTACGGTCTGGTCTGGTCTGGTCTGGCTTTTGCCAATTCATGCAAATGAAAACGAAAACGAAAACTGGCACACACACACACACACACACACACACACACACTCGGAAAAAAAGCGCCAAAAATGGCACAAAATATCATTTATTTGTGGCCAAATTTTGATTGATACGCCGCTCCAGTCTGGAGGTCAACTTTTGTCTGAGGAAAATCAATCACTCACAATCCATTGAGCAGATCAGAGAGAGAGATAGATAGAGAGAGAGAGAGAACTATCCACTACTCTCGGTGGATAGAAGAGTGGATCGCTTAGAAGAGAAACTAAAAGTTATAGATACTCGTATCTGGCTACGATATACGACGGTCATACGATCCGCAGCTTCATCAATCTTTGAGTGATTTTCGATTGAATCATCCTGCAATCAATATCCAAACGCTCTTCCCCCTACCCTCCTTCCCCTTCCCCTTCCCCTGCCCATCAAATCTTTTTTTTTATGGCACGTGAGCGCTTTTATTGCCGCCTTTGGGCACCCTTTTCTCCACTTAATCCCAACATTTCTTCGAGTCAGACAAATTTTTGATAGATTGCCTCGAGTCCGAGCCGAAGAAACGTTTCCAATTCGAATTCGGCGAATTATTGCGGAAACTAGTTTGCTCAAATAAAAAGCATACTTTTTATACGACTCGAATAACGAATAACGAATGTTGAATGTTGAATGTCGCTGCTGCCTGTTGCCCCACTCTGCCCCACTCTGGAGGTGCTAAAACACAGAGCATTGTGTGCCCCTCGGTATCGGAGTCCCCTCTGCTCCGCTCCGCTCTGCTGGAAGGCAACATTGAAGCGCAATTCGTTTCAAGTTTGATTGGATCAAAAGCTCAGCAGCTGACAGAGAGAGACACGTTTCCACAGATGGGAATGGGCTGGAGGGGGGCATGGGGGGCATCGGGGGCACTGGGGGACTTGAAAACGAAATAAAATATATTTAAAGCTCTCCCCTCGAGGGGCGAGCTCATTTGATGCCGCATTAAGATCAATTATTTGATTATGAAACCAAATCTGCGTAAAATCTTCAAATAGTTGAACGGCTTAGGTGACCCAGGCCAGGCCAGGCCAGAGCAGGCTCCGGGCCAGAGCAGGCCAGAGCAGGCCAGACCAGGCCGATGTCAAACGCTTTTGCTCTTGCTGTAAATCTCAATAAAAACTGAAATTTATTTCTGCCGACAGCGCGTCAAGGCGCAACATCTCATCTCCCCCCCCACCCAAAAATAAAACCATCATCAAGCTGAGAAGCCTGAAGCCTGAAGGTGAGAAATGTGGCAAAACAACAATGGGGCAAACACATTTGATCGGCGACCGCTGATAGAGTCATCACATCACATCACATAGCCAAGCAGCCAAGCAGCCAGCCAGCCGCCTGCCTCCCATCTCGATCTGGTCCGAGATCTGCCCGGAGATGGGTCCCTTTGGGGGCCTCGTAAAACCCAAACACAAAAGTTCAAATCAAATAAATAACATCCCAGAGATACGCTCAAATTGCAAATTCAAATTGAAATCGAAATCGAAATCGAAATCGAAAATTCAGCTCTAATGGCGGGCCAATTTTCATTGAAGTTGCTGTCGATGGTGGCTGTGGATGTAAACCCATTTCGTAAGCTTAACTTTTCGATGGAACTGGGACTGGAACTGGAACTGGAAAGAAGACACAAAGATATATCTGTCTGCGGGATACGGGGATGCGGAAGACGGGGATATGGCATACAGCATGCGCACAAAATTATTCCAATTTACATTATTTGCTTACTTAACTTTTATCACCTAAAGATCGAAGATTTCTATTATTACCCCCGTGCCACTCGATCGCCGACCATCGATCATCGATCGCCGATCGTCGTCGATCACTTGCGCTAATTGCCACAGTACGCAGCGGAACACGCACGAAGCCCGTACCTGGCCGGAGAATGGGAAGATCGTCGCGTCGTAGCGCCAGAGATCTGTGTTGGGCAATTGACCCACTAATAGAGCCTGTCAATACGAGTATCGGAACGTATCGGATCTGATCTTGTGCCTGGCCGTTGAACCCCTTTTTGGGCACCCCATCGGCAGGTTTGCATTTCCCTGGAAGGTACAAGCATATTTCCTGTTGCTGCTGCACACAGAACTCAAACACACAAACACACAAATTAATTGCCCGCAAATCCTGTATTATTCAACAGTTTTCATTTCATTTCAAATTTTTATTGATTCCAACATGTTGCGCATGCCAGCAGCAGTTCCCCCCTGCTACCCTGCCCCTCTGCTCTGACGATCGTCAGGCTTCAGTGACTTCCACCTCTGATCGGAAATTGGTTTTATGTGCCTCCAATGCTCTTCCACTTACAATACAGAAACACAGCAAAAATGCCCTCAGATCGCCCTCGGCTCGGGCATTTCCTGTGCCCTCCGATGTCAGGGTTGTCACCCTCAACCATAACCATTTCATAGCTTCACTGGTCACCCTATCATTCACCCATTCCATTCCATTCCACTCGATCCTCCCCCCATTCCCTGGGCTGATGATTGCTTAGCGTGAAATTGTGAGAATATTTTTGAGGCGACGCGTCATCGACATCAATTAATGTTTTATTATGCATTATGCACTATACACTATACGTTATGCATTTGTGTTTCTGTTTGTTCAGTTCGGTTCGGTTCGGTTCGGAGCAAAGGATATTCAATATCCCCGATGATATGCAATAGCTGTGCGAAGGTTTTCATGCAAATGAGTGCCAGAGGGTGGAAGACTCCTGCATGGGAAATGTCAACAGAAAGTGTGTGCGTGTGTGTGTGTGTTCCAGTTGGGGGAAGTCGATTGAGGAGAATGTAAACATGTTCTTTGAAACTCTTTTCGCAATTGCATTTGGCATTTTTGCCCCCCCCCCGCAAGCAATTTCGAAATAAATTTCCCATAAAAATCCAATTAATTCCATTTACAAAAACCTCACATAAAATACTATAACAAATCGTTGCTGGCCATAGAAAATGGCGCTCTAGACGGGAACGAACACGAAATGCCAATAGCAATAGACAACAACAAAAACAACAACAACAACAACAACAACAAATAGCAACAACAAATAGCAACAATAGCAATAGCGCAATATCAATATAATTCAGTTTCGAGTGACTTGTCATTAGAATAAATAAACTTATATACGGATACGGGTGTACGGCTACGGGTACGGGTGTACCAAGTACGAGAATAGGAAAATGTATATATATATATGTATTTGTGTGTGTGTGTGTACATTTAAAGGCAGCCAATAAAGAAAATAGACAGACAATCAATAGATAGTCAAACCATCAGTATCAGTCGGAAAGAGAGAGAGGAACAGAGAGAGGGACAGATATTATTATAGTTGAGGGAGGGAGAAGAAAAAACTGTCGCAAATTGCGGTCATTCGTCATGCGCACATGAGCAGAACGACAGCGGGGCGGGGGGTCGGGGCCGACAGCAGCAGCAGCAGCAGCGGCAGCAGCAACGGCAGCAGCAGCAAATGGCGTCGCGGCAATCGATGCTTGTGGATGGAGTGGAGCGGAGGTTGGGTACTTAACGGGGGTGCAGACTGGGAGATAGATAGATGGCACCAGAGAGCAAGAGAGAGCGAGAGAGAGCACACGGCACACAGCACCCAGCACCCAGCAGCGATGTCACTCAGCTTTGAATGAAACAAAAAGCAAAAAGCAAAAGGCAAAAGGCAAGAGCAAGCAGTTTTGTTGTTTTTGTTTTCGCTATTATCTCCCCACTCCACACGCACAAATATGAGCATATGCCCGTGCGTGTGTGTGTGTGTGTGTGTGTGCTTTAGCAGTGGCGTAGTCGGGGCTTGGGCATGGAAGGGGCTTAGCATTCGTTGCTTCAACTGATTAAAAATAGTTCTCAAATATTTCAAACCTGAAGAACTGTTCATAATTATCTTTCAATTACTTTGCCTACCCCTCTTTGGCCACACCCCTGTCTGACATGCTCTCACAGCTATTGCTATTGCTATTGCTGCTGTATTTCTCACTCTCTCTCTCCGTCTCTCTCTCGCTAGCTCTCTAGCTCTCTCTCTCTCTCTCGCTCGCAGTCTGAAACTATGAAATGTGTTTTGATTTGCTGCGCTTGCCGCAAAGCTTTGGCTAATGCCTCTGCCTGCTTGTTGTTGCTGCTGCTGCTGGCGGCTGCTGGTTGGACGCTTCCAGCGGGTGTCGGGCGCTGTCTCAGGGGTGGGGATTGATGTTGGCAGTGGGGTTGGGTGGTTGGGGGGCTGGGGGGGCCTGGGGGTTGTCTCAACATGGCGACGTTTGCTTTTGCTGCTTAATGGTGCTTAACAGCCGTCGAGTGGTGCGGAGCGGAGTGGAGCGGAGCGGAGAGGAGCGTATGGCGGATAGAGGCTGACAGACTGCGCATGTTCCATAGCTTAACGGGAAGTATATCCATGTATATAGAGAGTGCGTGTGTGTGTGTGTGTGTGTGTGTGTGCGCTGTGGTATATAGGAAGAAATTGGCACTGAAACAATAATTACGCCTAGAATCAAGAACGAGTGGAAAATGTAGCCATTTTGATTTTGAGGCAAATTTCTGTTAGAAATAGCAGAAATGGAAATTATTTTATTGCTTTTCCTGGCCAATAGTCGGTTTCAAATTCGGAGAAATTCCCTCTAAAAAATTCCACATTTTTAAATTTTTTCAATGACTCCAATCGATGGATTCCGTCTCTTTCCCCCATAACCATGCCCCATTCCCATATCAATTTCATTCAACAATTTGTCGTCCATTAACAGCCGCTCCCCCTCCCCCCTCCTACTGGCCCTACTCCTCTGCTCTGGCATCTTTCAAACTCCAGCGGGGAGTATCTTTTCCCACCTTTCCCCCAAAGGCCAAGCCATTGTTGGGCTCTGCTGGGGGGTTGGGGGATTGGGGGGTTGGGGGGGCCACCGTTGTTATGATACCTATTAACGCTATTATTATGAAAATTTTCAGCATCATTGATTTTTGTTACCGATTTTCTAATTTAACCAAATTATTGTTTATTCCCTCGTCGTCTTTCCCATTGATTTATTTCCCATTTTTTTGTTTTTTGTCTTTCGTTCACTTTTTTGTTCCCTCTTTTTTCCTCTTTTTGTTTGTCTATTTTTGGGAGTTTTGTTTCGCCCCCCCTCCCCTATTCTGTATCCCTCTAGAGGGGGGAATCGGGTTTTTCTGTTAACTGGTTGCGTAAATATCTCTTGGCCTCAATGAAATGCCTTCACTCCTCCCATAGACATGGCCACGATATGGAGGCTCTTTTTCCTCAATGAAATGCCGAAAATTAGCATAATCTCTATCTCTGGCTCTGGCTGTGGCTGTGGCTGGGGCTCTGGCTGGGGCTCTGGCTGTGCCTTTCTCGCTCTGGGCTTACACTGTCCAACAGGGGGTTCTGCGTGCCCCCAGCAGGTGTGATGTTTCCATGGAAAGTAAGAGTTCCAATATCTCCGATTCGATGTTGTGCAGTGTGGCAGCAGCGGCAGCGTGGCAGCGGCACTCCAACAGGGAAAATAAAAGCGAAACCTGTTCGCATTTTAAACGAAAATCTTGTCGGACATGATGTTGCCCCCTAAAGAGGTGTGCAGGTGGGGGGCAGAAGGGAGAGGGCGGTGCGGCAGGGGCGGGGAGGGTTATTTGTTTGTTGGTGTCAAAGCTGTCACATATTTTATGAAGCTGCAACAGCAACGGCAACAGCGGCAACGGTGGCGGCACACAGGCGGTTCAAGGGGTCACCGAGCATACAGCTCCGAGACCGTGTGTGCCCTACACGCATTCATCTCGGCGCTGGCCCCACCGATGCTGCCCCTCTGTGGCTGTGGCTGCTGCTGCCCCTCTGTTGCACATGCATTTTAATTTCCCAGTTGTTGGTAATTGCCTGGCCCGTCCCCTTGGGCCATCATGCCGCATTTGTCCCAAGCCATGGCTATGATTTCTGGCCAGGCACAGGCACAGATTTCTGGCCGAGTCCGCCGCGTCTGAGTCGTGATTGCAATTGGCAGCAGTTGCCTCCCATAGAGGGGCGGGGAGGCAGGGGCAGGGGCAGGCCAGACATATGTTAGCCTTATAATTTATGCCCCTGGATTTGAGCTGTGTTTCTGTTTCTGTTTCTGTTTCTGAGTTTATTAATTGTACAAACCGATGGTCAAAATATGTCTGCCCTCGAGGCACTGCTTGCTTTTATTTGATTTTATAGGAGCTACATATATGGCGTGTATATCTCTCCGATTCTACCTATAGTATGCCTCCCTTCCGCGCTGCCACCCCCGATGCCACTGCTGGCCAATTCATTTGCAATTATTTAGAGAGAGAGAGGGAGAGAGGGAGACTGCCCAAGGTTGCCGCCAGATAATTTATATGTCACTGTTAGAATTAAAATTAAATGCACTTAGCGCGAGAATTAAACAAACAGTTAAGCCAGCAAATCTACGGCAGGGTGGTGATGGGGGGGGGGGGGGGGGTTGCCTTTTGTTTAATTAAACTCATTTGGGCGGATCGTTAAAATAAATCACATTCTGCCACATTCCACAGAGGGAGAGAGAGAGAGAGGGAGAAAAAAAGTTCCAAAAGGGGGCCAAAGGGGAGTGTTATACGGGCGCATTCCACCTCTTGGATTCCGCCGATCAATGTCTCGTTCTCTCTCATTGGCATTCGGAATTTTCTGTCATATTTTTCCACCCATTTTCCAATCACTGAAACTAAACGTTTTATCTCTCCTCTAATTAAATGCTGGAAAATAAATGCTTAATTGGACAGTCAGTCGATGGACTTTTGAATGAGGCTTGAAAAATGTTAAACAGTAGCACAAACGACTGTCCGTCCGTCTCTCTGTCCGTCCGTCTGTCTGTCTGGTGGTGATGTCTGGTGGCATTTTAAACTTGCCACACAATCTGCATACAGCAGCGGCTGTGGCCATGCGGCAGCGGCAGCGGCATACGAAGGAGAGTCCATTTGGGCCTGATATTTGAATGCTAGTCAGCGCGAAATAGATATGTGCCAAAAGATTTTGACAGGCCAACTATCAATTTATATCGTTAATGTGGCAGGCAGACTCTCGTTTCGCTTTTGCCTGCCCCTGCCCCTGCCACTGCCACTGGGCTGCTGCCTTTCTGTGGCAACATTCGGCCTGGACTGGCTCGCTGCGGCTCAAATTGAAGCTAATTGAAATGTCGATAAGGCAAACGTTTTGACAGGCCCGACAGCTGCCCGAAAAATGTTCAAATGTTCAAGAAACGCAGAAAACCAAACAACAGCTGTGGAAAATGTCATTTCGAAGAAGTTACTGCGCTGGCCCACATTGCGTATACGTAACCGCTGACTCATTGTCTCTGTGTCGCTCTGTCGCTCTGCTTATATGAGGCGGCATTCTAGGCACACGAATGTGCCGCAATTCGACCCAGTTTTCCCGACAATAAGAACAGCCACCACATGAGTCATGGGGCACACAGCTCTCCAGCTATGGATGTCCCCAGTGTGGCAGCAGCGGCAGCGGCAGCGGCAGCTGCGACTGCCACGACGACTCCTTTGAAGCTTGTGCGAAATTTATGCGCACAATATGCGAAATTTATTGTAATGACAATCGCTTAGTGCATAATTCTCCAGACACTGTAGTGCCAGTGCCCCCTCCCGCCCCATCCCGCCTTTGTGCCTCTCCTTGTGAGCAGGAAGCGGGCAATCATTTCGGCTTGTTTTGCCATTTGTTTGGGCTCTTATTTTGGATGCAGCTGCTCGACTGCTCGACTGCTCGACTGCTGCTCCAATTGACGCCCACCTGCGCGGCGGACGAGAGGAGTTGTGCTGCCGAGGAGCTGCCGAGGAGCTGAGGAGGAGCTGCCTTTGACGTCAGAGTGGGTTTTTTTGTGCAAGAGGCAGACTAATCGGCTTGAGTGGGTCCATAAGTCCCGCAGGGATGCACAAGAGCCAACAACTGCTGGCAAAACTGCTCTCCACAAAGATGTTTCTATAGGAAAAGATAGTCGGCAGTGTCCCCGAACATACGCGCCTTGGAGGCTATGGAATAATCCTTATTTTGAAAGGAAATTCGGCTCCCCTTCAGGCAGGCAATCGCTCCCCCTTGGATGCTTCTGCTCTGGCTTTGAGCATCACAGGTCAGAAGTGTATCCGAAACTCCATCCAATGGGAATCTGTGGCATTCCAAAGGGAAAGTCTCTTTCATTTCTGGGGGACATATACCCCAACAATGTCGGGCACAGCCCTGGAATCCTTTTGAAGCGCAGGTCACAGCCTCAGAGCAGCTGCAGCTGCAGAGCTCCGAGTTGCAGTTGCAGTTGCAGCTCTGCGTGGGGCAGGGGGTGGGTGTGGAGTGCTTTCATTTTCATTGAACAATGTGCATCATTAACGCAAAATGCTCCTTGGCTGCCCGCCTGCCCGCCCGCCCGTCTGCCCCTCCCGTTAACAAAAGCGCAAATATTTTAAGCTTACATTTCGGTTTTCAGTTTTCAGTTTTCGTATTTTGTTTTTCTCGTTTGTTATTTTTACAGCAAATATTCAGCGAAAAATACAAAACGGAGAAAAAAAACGTCTTAATGAAGTGCGATTCAGATTCACTTCACTCGAGACCTAAGGGGGTGTCCAGGGGGCTATGCCGGGGACGGGGGTACGTGTTTTTTTGTGGTCATGCCAAATGAGGAAGTTTCAAGCGTTTCGGCAAGTGTCTGTCTCAGCCCCGCCACCCCTCCACCCCTCCACCACACCACTCCTCCTCCCTTTTGTGTAGCCACTCATCTGGGACTCACGTGCGACACAGTCGATGGTTGGGGCTTTTTTTTTGTATTTTTTTTGTGTGTTTTCTGATTTTTGTGGGCTGGTCTCCCTCTGCCCATTTTTGGCTTTGGCTTTTCGGCTTTTCTGCCGCCGCTGCTGCTACTCTTTTTGGGGCTCTTGCATTGATTAACGCATTTCTTTGGCCTGCTGCTGCTGTTGCTGCTGCCACTGCTGCTGCGGCTGCTGTCTGGCATTGTCCCGCCACAACAATTGTGGCCCCCTGCTCCCCTGCCTGTCCGTTCGCCAGAGGGGCTGCCGCTGCCGCTGCCGCCGCTGCCGCTGTTTTGGCAAGTGATTTATGCCGCCGTTGGGGGACTGTAACGTGACACATTGAGGAGACACATTTGTAGCTAATAAGTTTAGTGGCATAATGAATGGCATTTGAAAAGGTCCATTGAGTCGCGGCCCGGCAGCGGCCCGGGGAATACGATTGCAACACACATTTTTAGGTTTGTAGATTTGTAAATGAATCACTGGCGCTCCAATGTGGGCTAAAAGAATTAAGAGTGGGCTGAGAAATCAGATCAGGGAATCGATTTGAGACTAGAATGGAGTTGGGTCAAATTATATGAAAATTGGCCATGATAATGGTATGAAAATCCACTAAATATCAGGGCTCGATCAGGGAAGATTTGATGTTCTTTTCACCCTTCAGTCTGCTTTCCATTCGGTTGAAATGCTGAAATATCCGAAATTTGATTCGTTTTTGGAAGACATTCATCTTGACGTCAATCAGGGAACTCCTCCCGCCCGGAGATCCATCTGGAACCTTCATGTTGCACCCTCTGAGCCCTGAACAAAACATACTCTGAAAAACACATTTTGTCAGAGGAGCACGACGCAAGTTAATTTTTTTAAAGACTCGCACGCGTCTCCTCCTCGGGCAGCACACGCCAATGCCAGTGCCAATGCCAGAGCCAGAGATCGACAGGCAGGCGGGCGGGCAGGCGGGCAGGCAGGCACACACCTTCATAAAGGTGTTAAAATGTCGGGCTCTAAAGGGCACTGCCACAGCCAAAGGACAGACATGCCACGACAGAGGAGTGGGGGCACGGGGCACGGGCACGGGCAGTGGCAGGCGCAGAGGGCAGGGGGCAGAAAGGTGGTTAATAACCCGAACGCTAATGAAAAAGACACTGAGCGGAAAAAAAAACGAAACGGAAAATAAAGGGAGATGGATATGGATATGGATATGGCTATGAGGATGTGGATGAGGTGCACGGGGGCGGCAGCGGCAGCAGCGGCAGCAGATGAACTCCATTGAGGAGGGTTGAGGGTTGTCTGCCGCGGACTGGCAGGAGATCGAGGGCTGAGGGCTGAGGGTGGAGGGTTGAGGGTCTCTCCTTCGTTATGATATGATATGGGGGCGAGGGCGTTCGACTAAATTTATGATGATGATCTAAAATTTGATCAGACTTGATGAATGCTCTGCCAGAGAGAGAGAGCGGGAGAGGCCGAGAGGGGGAGAGAGAGGGAGAGTGGAATTTGCAGCTGCCCCTATTAAAAAGATGACCAGGCAACATTTGATTTTTTTAATGGACTTTTAAGAAAACGAACCCAAAGAGAGTGAGAGGGGAGAGAGAGAGAGGGAGAGAGAGAGAGGGAGAAGGTAGATAAACGTTCCATGCTTTTCTTTTAACACCTTTTTTTCTCGAGAGAGAGAGATGAGATGATGTTTTTTCTGTTTTCTGTGGCTAATGTTTGCCCTTCCACTTAGCGCCTCTTTTACGATTAGAAATCATTACGACTGCGGAGAGGGCAGGGGGGCATGCAGCAAGGGGCAGGAGAGACCTCATTTAATTATGTAAACGACACGAGCACAGAAGATAACGCAGAGACAGAGAGAGGGAGAGAGAGAGAGAGAGAGAGAGAGAAAGGGAGAGAGAGGAAGGGAGACCCATTTATGTCAAATTGACACCTTCTCGAGCCTTCTCGAGGGCCTCGTTCTCTCCCATCCGTAGAGTTTCCCAAATTCCTCACAGATCGATCTGTGATCTGTGATCTCTGCCTCAGATAGATCTCTCCCCTCTCCACCCCTCCCCTTAGATCTCATAGATCTTTTCCCCTGCTAATACCCTTTAAATATTTATAAGCCTCGAATCTTTGTACCTAATTGATGGGCTCTGCTCTCAGCTGCATGGATGGAAGGTGTTACAAGGAGGTGGGGGAGGGGGGAGACGGTTGCAAGCAGCAACCGATATTTGTGGCTGGGTGCCACAGCAGACGCGCATCCCCGCTGTGCCAACAAATTGGGGCAACTGGCGACAAGCAAATAAACCAAATCGGACTCCGAGCGCGGCATGAACTAGCACCGGAGACTCCACAGACTCCCAGCATCTTGCCACAGTCTCTGCCTCTGCCTCTGCCTCCGCTTCTGCCTCTGCCTCTGCAGACCTGCTCGCGTGTAAATGATTCTCGCTGTGGCATGTCCCATGTAAAGGTTGCAGCACGAGTGTGTGCAACAGGTAGCTGCATGGCCTGTCAATACCTACACGCCTGCCTGCCTTTCAGCCTGCCTGCCTTGCAGCCTGCCTGCTTGCAACAACATGTGGCAATGTGGCCATGCTGCAGTGGCTGCAGTGGCTGCAGGAGCCAGGGCATTCCCCATTCGATGCGAAATGAGAGACACACTGAATAATGCAAAATGTGCAGTCGCCTGGTGATCGCTCTCCTCCCAACAGACACACGAAATTCAGTTGCAAGTTCCAAGAAATTGACTGCACAAAAGCCCCAACTGGTAGATGGTGCAAGGAGCCGGAGGGGGCTGGGGGGGGAAGCCGTGTGGAGTGACCATTTCCCAAACAGAAAACAGAAAACCAAAAGCAAAACCAAAGCGAAACGATGCAAAATGCATGTCGAGCATGGGCCTGCACTTGTCGTTGCCGACTTCGAGTGGGCCCCAAAAGGCCCCCCATCCCCCCTCCCAGCCCCCCTCCCCTGCCTCTAACTACTGTTCCAAATTTGATTTGTTATGCTGATATATTTGGGCGACAAAACGTAGAAGGAAAAAGGTGCAGAGCGCAGAGGCAGTGCAAAAATGCGGAAAACATATTTGGCATAGTTTTTCCTACTTTTCGCTCTCTCTCTCTCTCTCTCTCTCTCTCCATTTCCATTTCCATCTCCATTTCCATCTGCATTGGTCTGGCCCCACTCGTTGGCCAAGATTTATGTTCGGTTGGTCCAATAAAATAATTGCCAGTGATTTTTTATGCAAATTGTTTCTTGGGCTGCGGCTGCTGCCTGCCTGCCTGCTGCCTGCTTGCCACATGAGTCATATACATGCAGGCCCGTACAGATGTGGCACAAACAAAACCGAACAGCGAGTAAAACTAAACGATTTTTACGATCTTCTGTTTTCTGTTGTTGTTTTATGGCCAAGCGTTTAGTTTTTATGGCCGAAAGGGGTTTCTAATTTGCAGAAAAACAACAAAAAAAAGGAAAAGAAAAAGAAAAAGAGTGCCCCTTGAAGAGGGTCAAATGTGGCATTTGGCATTGATTTCAATCGACTCGAATCGAATGACTCTGGCAACGAACTTGTTCTTGCCACAAAGTTGCCGTCTCTCTCTCTCTCTCTCTCTCTCTCTCCCTCTCTCGCTCTGGAGAATGTGTCAAATATATCGTTTCCTGTCTTAATGGCAAACTTTCACTATTTCTATGCAAAAAATAAAACATTTACAGTCGTTTCATTAAACAAAATTTCAGGAAATATTTTCGACTGAAGCTTGCCCTCGGGCCAGAGGGGGGCAGGGTGGCAGGGGGGGGGGGGGGGTTGCGCTCGCGCAATGAATTCATCGATTATTGAACGATTATTCGATTGTCTGTGCGGCGGCTCCTCTCTTTCTGTGCTTTTCTTTTCTTTTCTTTTCTTTTCTTGCTGTTTCTCTTTCTCTTTGGCCAAGCAATTACTTTTGGCCATTCGACTCAATGCTTATCCGCTGGATACATCGGGCATCCATTGTTAGAGGCCCCATCCCCATCCCCATCCCCCTACCATCGCTCCTTGGAGTTCCAAAGGCCAAGATCTGTTCGGTGATATTTGGCACGTGCCGTTAATGAAGTTTGCCGTTCAATCGAATCGTTTTGTCCGCAGCAATTACCCGTACAACAGCCTCTTGCCCCCCGTGGCTGGCCCCCCCTATATACCCCCCGAATATACATATAATATTTACATCTTGAAGATTCGAGTTCCTCCATGGCTGCTGGGCCGTGTGGGCGCCTAGTTCTCGTAGATCTCTCTGCGCTTTTATAACCCAATTCCCAGTGGAACCATTTAGGCATTTAATTTATTATCTTCCCGCAGTTCAAATGCCTTTGTTATTGATATTATATTTGGACCCATTTCTTAGCAATTTTATTGGACACACACACACAAGCACACACACACAGAGAGATCACAGATCAGTGATCACAGATCACCGATCGAGCGACATTTATGATCAGGTTTATGCGACGACGCAGCAGCAGCTGTCAGAGCCGCAAAACGAAGCCAATTTTATGGCTCAATATTGGTGGAGCCCCAAAGAGCCCCCAAGCGTCCCCCGGCAGTTGAACAGCAGCTCTGCCCCAAGGAAAATGCTCAGAATTAATAATAGTAAAAATATCAAATAAACAGTTGGCAATTTGACATCTTTTTTAATAGGGGCTTTTTGATTTTTGGCATATTGATGGCTGTTAATCGATGGCCAGAGCGGGAGAGGGAGAGAGCGATTGTCAAAGACTGTGGGCAAAGAAGAGTGGGTAAGAGAGGGGGTGGGGGGGGGCTCTTTAAAATGCAAAGCGTCTGTCGAGGCAACACAATAAAAGTACCAACAAACACAACAGCAACAAAATCACAACAGAATATAATGGAACATCAAATTTATTAATTTTTATGGCTATTATTTTGTTGCCTGTGTGTGCGTGCGTGCGTGTGCGTGTGTGTGTGTGTGTGTGCGTGTGAGCAGGGCAAAGCAAGTGCCAAATTTGGGCCCTCTTTTGAGAGGAGGGGTTCTTGACCATCCGAACAGCACGTGTGACAGGCAGTTCTCTCCCTCTCCCTCTCTCTCTCTCTGCGTACACTCAGAGAAAACAGCATACACTTTGCTGAGAAGCTGCAAAAGGAATCAAATATGTTCCATCTTTTTGGGGGTTTTATCTCGGGAAATACATAAATGTTCAAGGAGTACCAGTACATATCGCTCTCAGTGTTGCTTCCCATATACATATACATATATATATATATATATGGTATATCGTTTATCGTATATCTTTGCGTCTGTTTTTTGTGCGTTTTGTGGTGTTGATATTTTGCATATTTTGTTCGATTTGAAATGAAGTCACGTTGCACTCGTAAACGTTGATATTTATGTTTGTCATTATTTTTTATGCTCTCCCTCTGGTCTCTGGTATCTGGTCTCTGGCTGTTTTTTGTTGTTGTTTTTTGCTGTTGTTGTTTTTTTATAAATAAATATGGTTTCTGTTGTTGCTGTTGCCGTTGTTTGGGGGCCTTAATACACGTGTAGGTGCCACAACAATGTCTTTGTCCCTCCTCTATCTCTGTCTTCGTCTTCGTCTTCGGCTGCCTCTCTGTCCCTCTGTCCGTCCGTCTGTCTGCCCTGTCGCTCTGTGGCGTTAAACAATAGTTAACAACTTTATTTGTGTGCTTATATGCACTTAACGCTTTTGGCCATTAAAAGGCAACTGGCAACAGGCAACAGGCAAGAGGCAAGAGCCAGCAGAGGCTCACGTTTTGTTGCCGCCATTCACCTGAGAAATGCCAAAGCGGCATGCCACAAGCAGCACCTAATGAAGCTGCAGTTGCACTTGCAGTTGCAGTTGCACTTGCAGATGCAGCAGCCGCAGCAGCAGCAGCAGGAGCTGTGTGTCAGTCCACATAAAAGTCAGAAATACCTATGAAAAATCACCAAAACGAATTGCTAAATAGCCGCAAAAATGCACTCGAAAATCCACGAGCCATGGCCAATCGGTGGGAGGGCGCAAAGGTGGGGAGGGGGGCGGTTAAAGCTATGGGAAAATGGCAAAAATTATACAGAGGAAAACCAGGGAAGGAAGAGCCATCCCGGAATGCATAATAGCCGATGTCAGAGATAGGGATACAGCCTATGGGGGAAGTCCCTGGAATTGGAGAAGGTTTGAGGCTTCCCCTTGGCACTGCTCCTTGATTTGGAATAAGTTTGAGTGCTTAGCCATGGGAAAGGGATTCGGAGGGGGAGGAGCATGCCTAGATCAAGGGCAACTCAGGATAAAAGCTGGCCAAAAACATGTCACAGCATTGAGGCTGAGGAGAGATTGAGACAGGCCTTGGGGCAGATCTAAAAAAAAGTAAATTTAGAAATAGGAATCTTTCGGAAAGGTTTTCATGGCATTCTGGCTACTATTTCCCCGGAAAGAGATTAAAAAATGGGAAAATCCATGCATTTCCCAACAAAACCCAATCATTATCCAATCCAAACGCATTCCCTGCCCTGCCCCTGCCCTGCCCCGCATGTGGAATGCCTTGCAAGTTGCACGGTTGCACAGTTGCTGCAGTTTTTCCTCTATGGGCCCCATCTAAGCCCCATCCATCAACACCCGCAACAAATGGGTCAAATCAATAAACAATAACATAAAACAGAAAAAGCAGAAGAAAAGCGGAAAAAAATCCGAAATCAAATAACTCAAAGAAAGCAGAAAATCCGGGACAGCAGCAACATCTATCACAGACGGGCAGGGGGAGGGGGGGAGAGGCTCCGCTCCTCCCAAAGCTCCCTACAAATTTATGCAAATTCTTATATGACATTATACGTAATGCCCATTTATCGGGCGGGTGGGGGGAGGGGGGAGGTTCTGTCGTTTATTGACAACGGTATTTTAATGCTCAGAAAAGAATCATAAATAAATAAAAATACTTTGGTGTGCCACAAACAAGAAATAAAAAAATATAAAAAAAAGAATAAAAAACATAAAGTATAAAAAATAGAAATTGAATTGAAATTATAAGTACCTGAACATAATTTCACCTCAGAGAGGAGGAGGAGAAGGGCCGAGCAGAGAACTCCATAGAGAAATGTCCAAAAGAACGACGACAACAGCAACAACAACAACAACAGGTTCATAATTGAAATTCATGTTTGTGGCTCTCGTTGTGCCCCTGTCAATGTGTCAACAAGAGACGTAGAGGCAGTGAGACGGAGAGAGAGAGGGGGGGAGAGAGGGACACCGAGAGACCCAGAGAAAGAGAGGCCCAAAGACAGGTTACCGTTGCCTAGAGAGCTGCCTGCTGCCGGCTGCCTCCAAAGTCCAAATCGAACTACGGGGCTAATGCCCAAAGGCCCCCATTTCATTAAAGATTCCGCAAGGCTCCACCAGCAGTGACGCGACGACACGCCACGCATTCTTATGAGGTCATTTGCGTGGGGAGCCCACTAAATGCGCCCTGGACTCGCGGCGACCGAGAGCGAGAGAGAGAGAGGAGTGAGAGGAGAGAGAGAACTCTTTTGCCAACAGGGAAAACCGATTCGTGGAAATGCACAGTCCACAATCCATCGAGACAATCACTCCTCCACTCGCAGCACTCGCAATAGTGGGGGAAAACAGACATTACTCATACGAGCAGCAGTGAAACATACTTTAGATATATGTATGTATGTATGTGTGTATATAGTGCTTGCATATATACACGAAAATCTATTAAAATTATCACACGCCATATGTTTGACCTCCCGCTTCTGAGCAAACATTATTCACCAAAAAGAGTGGGGCCGCCGCCACAGAAAGCCCCGCACTCCGCCTCCCAAAAAAAACACAACCATAACCAGTCGGAGAAGGCCCAAGTGACTCGACCCGCCAGATACCCAGGACCCAAGATCCTACTCGCACAGGCAGTCAAAAGCGCGTTGCTCGGGGCAGCCCAAGCGATTTCCGTTCATAATAATGATTCGATTCGATTTGATTCAGATTCCGATTCAGCAATCCAGTAGGTATATTGCACTTTTCTGTGAACCTGCTTCTGTGGCAGATCCAATGGAACATACCCACCCATATACCCTTCGAGTTGCGGGGTAGCCAAAAAGGTATTCCCGCAGTCAATAAAATGGAAAAAATGCTGCGGCGCACAGCACAGCAAAAATATTGCAGCTAAAATAATTTGCCATGCTCGTAAATTTTCAGCTCATAAAAACAAAACACAAAAAAAAACAGCAGAGAAAACGAGGCAACATTTCTGTTCGGCTTGGGGTCGCAGATGGATGTGTGGCACGGGGGGCATCATGAGTCAGTGTCGAGCATTTCTCGAATTGAGTCAGATTTTGTTGTTGTTGTTGTTTTTTTTTGGGCTTTTTGGCTATTTTCTGGCTGGTCTTTCGATCGGCTCGGATCGGATCGACACTTCTGGTGATATATCGTCCCTTTGGGCGGCTGCTGCCACACACATCATTTGCATGTGAAAAGCGTTCATTGCGGTTCTGGGGGAGCATAGAAACAAAGGAAAAAGCACTTGGCTAATTTGCCAAACGATTATTATGTTTGCCTAAACCACGTTAAGTGCTGCCATAAATTAGTGGCAGCGACCACGTTGCCGGTTCTCTGGCCGGAGACAAAGGGGAGATGGAGACAAAGGTTTCCGTGCATAACTAGATATATAAGCTAGCTCGATTTTTTGTCTCTGCTGTAACGGAGAGCCCATGGCTAAATCATCTCAGGAATTGGCAACATTCGGGCCCAAGCTCGAGAGTTTTTTTTTTTGAAGCATCACTGAACGAGACCAATTTGTTGGCCACAAAACGAACGACTTAGGCAACGAACTTGCAACGAAACGCAGCTGTAGATGCGTCTGCGACTGGCCATAAAAATAAAACTTCAAATCCAAATCCAAATCGAAATCAGAATAAAAATAAAAATAAAACTCCAACAAATAAAAATAAAGAAAGAAAAGCGAGAGAAAAGAAATGCTCAAAGACGGAGCATAAAGATAAAGTAGAAGCAGCAGCAGGGGGGGAGGGGTGGCATGTGGCAGTGGCAGCGGCTGCGGCAGCGGCAGCGCCAGAGTGTGGCAAGGCAGGGCGATAAAAGTTTAATCAAAATTTATGGCCAGGGAAGAGGCGGAGAGCCGTTCCTCTGATTACCAGATGGGCCATATACCACACGATTTACTAACACTTTACGCTCTGCTCTCTCTTCTCTTCCCTTCTCTTCCATTTTTTTTTGTGGCAGTCCCCGGAACTGGACTATCGGCAAGAGCTGATGGGACGTCTCCACAAGATAGAGCCCGCCGACGTCGAACTGGAGGTTCTGGCTGCCACCAACAACAGCCACAACAGCCACAACAGCCACAACAGCAATGGCAGCCAGACCCCCAGCCTTGCCACGTCCCACCAGCAACAGCAGCAGCAGCAGCAGACCCTACAGCAGCAGCAGCAGCAGCATCAGCATCAGTTCCACCACCATCACCTGCATCACCACCATTCGCACCAGCACCAGCACCACCATCAGCACCAGCACCACCACTCGCACCACTTGCACCAGCAGCAGTCGCACAGCCTGCAGAGCGGCGAGAGCGGTGCCGGTGCCCCGGACGCGTGGCAGCTGTCAGCGGTGGGCTATGGCACCACGGATCCCCAGCAGCAGCAGCAGCAGCAGCATTCCGCCGGCTCCCCCAACTCCAATTCGAACTCCGCCTATGCCTGCCCGCCCCTCTTCGACGGTGCGCCCTACGAGGTGGCCCTGGACTATGGCGGGGCACGGGTGGCAGCGGGCGGCAGCAGCAGCACTGCCGGAGAGAAGGAGTATTTGTACGGTAAGTTCCCCGCAGAACAGAGAACAGAGCGGGGGGAGACACCCCGAAAAATTACACGCATGGAGAAATCTCGCAAGTCAATATCGAAAATGTGAAATCGGAAACCCAAGACCCAAGAGTCGAGACCCCGAAAAATTCGGACAAGTTCCAGCCGCCGCGAAGTGCGAATGAGCTGCCATCTCGAGTGGCTTTTGGGTATCCGAGAGATAGCGCATCCATGGGCCTCCTAAGACTCGGTTCTCCGGCCAGCCAGCTCTATAAATAGTCAAACAAATCAGCAGCTGGTTAGAAAATTTCATGCATATGCGAGATTTCTCATAGATCCCCCCACTAGCCGCTCTCCACTCCCCACCACACACCCGATTTGATTTGCATAATGTGTTAGCATCGATCGATTATAAAGCGATTTCCTCCGCGCTTCTCTTCCTCTCCTCCTCTTCCTCTGAAACAGAAACCAAAAACAAAGAGACGGCAACGCTCTTCGCGGATCCACTGGACGATCCGTACGGCCAGCGGCCAGTGCTCTGGGACGATATTACTACCTCAATCCAAAATATCGATCCGGAGAATGCGCTCATGCTGAGTGCCACAACGAATGGCGGCGGCAGCAGTGGCAACAACAGTAGCAGCAACAACAACACGGCCAACAGCAGCACCAGCAACGGGGACAATGCGGCATCGGTGCAGCAGCAGCAGCAGCAGCTGCCACAGGTCAAAATGGAGGCCCTGGACGAGAGCCTGCTTGAGACTTTCTCAACGCCGCTCCTCAGCCCCCTGGAGATCAAGACGGAGAAGCAGCAGCGACAACAGCAGCAGCAGCAGCAGCAACAGGCACAGCAGCAGCAGCAGCAATACCAGCAGCAACATCAGCAACACTATCAGCAACATTATCAGCAACAGCAGCAGCAGCAGCAGCAGCACTTGTACCAGCATCATCCCAGTCTGTCGTCGGTGCTGCCACCCGCTGTCGAGACGGTGGTGGAGCTGCAGTTGCAGCAACAGCTAGTGCAGCAGCAACAGCAGCAGCAGCAGCACAGTGGCAGCAACAGCCCCAAGCAGCAGCTGCAGGCGACGGCGACCCCCGGCGACAACGGTAGCAGCACCTCCTCCTATCAGCAGCAATACGCATCTCAATTGAATGCCGCATCTGGCGGCGGCTATCTGAACGGTAGCAGCAGCAGCAGCAGCCTCGCTGGCAACACGAGTGCAACGGCCATCAGCAGCAGCAGCAGCAGCTACGGCTACAGCTGGCACAGCAGTCAGGTGAGAGTCTTGGCTTGCCCCCTCGAGTGGCACGTTGCCCCCAAGCCAACCAACCAACCAACCAACCATCAATCTCTCTCTCTCTCGCTCTTTGTTGCAGACATTTCACACCAAATACCAAATACACCCGCCATCCGCAGCAGCAGCCAGTGCTGCATCCGCCACTGCCACGCCCACAGCTCAACATGGCGTTGCTCAATTGCAGCAACTGTGCCCCCCGGCGGCGCCCAGCACTCCCTCTGCCACATCCTCCTCAGCCTCCTCGTCGTCGGCCTCTTCGTCGACGCGCCACATGTTCGTGCCCCCGCTGACGCCGCCCAGCTCTGATCCGGGCAGCCCCTCAGCGGCCGCCGCCGCCGCTCAGAGACGCACCACCCCGCCACCGCCCTACCAGCAAGGTCACGGGCTCCTGGGCCTCCCACAGCCGCCGCAGCTGCAGTTGCTGGGAGTGGGCGGAGGCTCCTCGACCACGCTCACCACCCTCACAGCCTCCGCCTCAGCTTCCGCGCAACTGCAGCTGCCGCAGCAGCAGCCCTCCCCCGTGACACCTGCGGCACCCCCGCCGCGCTCGGGCGGCACCTCCGGGGGCCGCAGGGGCCGGCATGCCCACCATCAGCCCGGCACGGCGGCGCACATCGCCAGCCTCATGAGCGTCCGGACCGTGCGCTACAATCGCCGGAACAATCCGGAGCTGGAGAAGCGTCGCATCCATCACTGTGATTTCGTGGGTGAGTACTTCCTCCTCCTCCTCCTCCTCCTCCTCCTCCCCCCCGACTCGACTCGACTGGACTGGGGATCTGTGGATCTGTAGATCTGTGGATCTCTAGATCTTTAGGCATTCGCTGCATGTCGCTCCTCTCGTTTATCATTTCGCGCGCTTTGCGACACTTTTCGTAACAGAGAATACCCCCCCCCTTCCACCCTGCCCCACACCCCTTGCCCCGTGCCCCATGCAGTGGAATCTGTGGCTCCGGAGCCCGCTCCACGTGCGTTCCCCATTGCGCATGCGTGACGCGTATTTCCAATCGGCATTTATTTATTCTCTCCATTTATCTATACATTTATTTATTATCTTTCTGCCATCGTCCGCATCTTTCTGTCGCTCACTGTGTGACAGTGGCCCCTCCCCGCCCCCCCTCGACCGTTGCTGCTGCTGCTGTTGTGGCTGTTGTGGCGCTTTTTCTATTGCCTTCTTTGTAATTCTAATTAGCCAATTGCCATATTTATGTAAGACGACGTTTCCTACTCCCCCACCTCCACCTCCATTCCACCTCCACAGCTGAGCTGTGGCTTTTGTTACACATTGCAACCGATCGTTGCACGGAGCGTTTTCAATGTCACAGATACAGTGCACAGATCCGTAGACAGATCCGTTGAGTCACCGCTGAATGGGATCACTGGAGGATAGATCCAAAAATGCAACAGGAAAAGATCTCACATCATTCGAAGAACGATCTACCGATTGATCTCTCGTCTCCTGTGGCAGAGTATTTCTTGGGTAAAGATAGCTTCTGCCACTGAAGATCATTCAACATACGATTCAGCTGCCTTTCGAGGATCTCTTAGAAAGGATCATCCCACAAACCGATCAGTAGCCACTCCATGCCAACAGCCCCCTCAAAATCGGGCAGTATAGATCATTCCGAGCATAATCTAGTGCTCATACGATCCACCAAGAATCTGTTAGGAATCAGCATGAGATGCCACTCTTCAGTAGGAGTATTTCCTTGGAAAATTAAGGAAAATCATCCGCCCTACAGGAGCACTTAATTCTCAGATCTTCCCAATAATCCACCAAAGATCAGTTGGGGATGTGGACCTCCAGCTGGAAGTTCCTTCGAAGATCATCTACTCAATTTCCTTCCGCATCTAATTCCAAAACAGAAGATCTTCTCCAAAAACACCAAAACAGCAATCCATCAAAAGCTCTTTAAAGAGAACTCAACTAGAGATGCCAGATACCACATCATCTCCCCCGCCATTCGGTGACTGTTGCCTTTGCTATGAAATACAATTCCACGCTCGATGCTGTACGGGGTAGGGGGTGGGGGGTGCGGGGTGCGGGGTACGCGACGCGTATCTCCATCCATTAGCCATCGATGGATGGCCAAAAAAAGCACTTACTGTAAGAGCCAAGAGCTGGAGGCAATGATTGTCTGCGCACAGATTTAGCCACAAAATAGCGACTCCGAAGCGGAGTCCCAGACGGAGTTTTGTGTCTGTCTGGGATCGGATGGATCGATGGATCGCTGGATAGCTGGATCGTTGGGGGCTTGGGGCTCGGGGCCAGTACGTGCGTTGCCACTAATAAATAATTGACAATTGTCTGACACGTTTGCCATGGCCATTTTTAGACAACTTACAGCAACTACAGGCAGTGCGGGCAGTTCGGGCAGTACAGTATAGAATGCGCGTAAGACCACAAATATTAGACTTGGCTTCGAATGGGACTTGCGACTGAATGACTGACTGACTGACTGTGTGACTGCCTGACTGACTGAATGACTGACTGACTGACTGAATGGCAAACAAAAATGCTGTCCAAATGAAGTTATTATGCCATAAACGCACGCATCAGTCGATGGGTGAACGGTTGGCTCTGCTGCTGCTGCTGGGGCTGCCGCTGCCGCATGCAACTTCGGACTGTGGCAACAAGTGAGTTATGTCTGGAGGAGCTCCAAGGTGCAGTCCTCCGTATCGGCTTGGTTCGGTTCGGTTCGGTTCGTATCTATGCGACCAATCACGCGTTCAACTGTCGACGATTGTCGATGCTGGTTGCATGTTGCCCCTGCTGCCCCTGTTGCCCCTGCTGCCCCTGCTGCCTGTTGCTGTCGCTCGGTGCAACATTCTTGACTGCTGCTGATTCGGTTTCGGGGGCATTGTTTTGCGCGGCACGTACATGCTGCAGCTTTCAATTAGAGCGTACGTGTGCGAGGAGGGGGCATCCTTGTAAGTGCCTCATAAATGTCACTGGCTCTCAGCGAGCCGAGTGGCGTCTCTTCGGGCGGAGACTTTCTCTCCAATGAAGTTCCTAATTAAAGGAAAAAAACAACAACAACAGCAGCAGCAGCAGCAGCAGCAGCGGCAGCGGCAGCAGCAGAGCCAACGCCCAGTGACCCACTTGTCTATCGAGATGTGGCTCCATCCCCCCATCCCCCCCCATCCGTATATATTTTTGCTAATCCATTTTCCATTTTCTGCTCGTATCTTTCAGGTTGTTCCAAGGTTTACACCAAGAGCTCGCATCTGAAGGCCCATCAGAGGATACACACGGGTAAGTCTGCCTTCCACCCTCCACCCTCCACCTACCACCCTCCACCTACCACCTTCCACCCACTCGGGTCACAGACTTCTTCTGTCTGCAGGTCTCTGGGCCATGTGGGGCATGTGGGCAGCAGCTGCAGTTGCAGTTGCAGTGGCACAGGCAGTGGCTCTGGCTGTGGCTGTGGCTGTGGCAGAGTGGGCAGCCTTTTGATTAATTCGCAATCTCATATTTGTTGTTTCGGCCAGGCAAATAATTTGGCCCAAAGAGCGCCTTCGAGCGGACGGTTGTGTTTTTTTTTCTGGGTTTTTTCTTCTCCGATTTGTCTGCTGTTCAGTTTATTTTTCTTTTTCTTTTTTTTCTTTCAATTTTCAACCGCAGAGCGAAAATCGTGATTTCTATGGTTTGGTTTTTTTCTCGTGTGGCTCTGGCTTTGTTTTTCTTGTGGTCAGTGGTTGTTGCAACATCCAGCAGCAAGCAGCAGCAGCGAGCGGCAGCAGCGAGCGGCAATCGCCAACGCCATCAGCTGGGCGCACGTTTGGCCTGCATTTCGGCGGCTCCTTCTTCTTGCTCAGATTACACTTGACGTTCCGTTCCATTCGGATCTGCTGCATCAGCCTGCTGCATGCTCTCTCTCCCACCCCCCCCGCCCGCTCCCTGATGATGTTGATCACCACCTGCCTCTGTCTCTGCCGCTGCCTCCCTCCGGCTCTCCCACTGCTGCTGCTGCTGCTGCTGCTGCTGCTGCTGCCGCTGCCTTCGTTTTATGGGCCACACGTTTTATGCCCCACACACAACAAGGCAGCGGATCCTCCAGTGGCTCTGCCCCTTTTTCGGCGGGGAAGTTTTATTAATCGCACATGACCACCTGATTTATGCCACAACTTAAAACGTCTGCCCCTTAAAAACATTTTTATTATCACGAGTATTCCGCACTCGCAGTCGCATTCGTATGATATTCTGCGCTGATTTTCACTTAAGCGATAAACGTTAACGCCCCATCAAAAGCAAGGGGGGGGGGGGGGGGGGGACGGAATAGCCCCAAAGTACTTGCTGCTGCTGCTCGTGAAAAGGTCAAAGAGAAGCCAAAGCCTTGAGTCTCAAATGTGGAATCTCCTGGAGGGAGATTCAGGGCTGAGAGCTCTCCCTGACTTTGGGCCATTGATTCCAATCCCAATCCTTACTCTCTCTCCCAATTTGGGGCAAACACTTTTTATACCCAGCCTTTGGCCAGCACGATCCTGTCTCTGTCTCCCTGTCTCTCTGCCCCCCTCTCCCTCCCTCTCTCTTGATTTTGTGCAGCAGTTTTTCAAGTGTTTTTGGCTACCGTCTGATGGCTGTCCGTTTGTTTGGCTTTTGAGTTAGTTAACGTTCGGGCCACACCACTCCAAGAGACCCCACCCAAGCGCCCCTTGCTCCACACACTCACACACACACACACACACAGACAGACACACACACACACAGACAGACATTCTTCATGCAATTTGCGGCACATCTTGAGGCGCCACAGACGCCAGTCGAGTGTGTTGTTGTTGTCTTTGCTGATTAGCAACGCCACGCGGCAGGAGGAGGAGGAGGAGCAGCAGGATGAGGGGGAGGAGGGGCGCTGGATGCCTGATGAACATTTTGCTTCAATATTTGCCAGAGTCATCGAGAGATCTGTCTGTCGCTTAAGATGTGTTTGTTCGCCAGGTTTGCGGCCTTTGTTTGCCGTTTCTAATGCCTTTCTAATGGAAAGGGAAGACAGGCGAAAGGGAAAACCAACGCCTACAGATCGGACGGATACCAATACCTATACCAATCCGAAAACGCGCCTCATCCTCCACTTGGCTCGTAAATTTCACTGTTTTATTTGGGCTCTTTGTTTTTATCTGGCTGCGTCGATTAGAAAATCATTTGGCCACTAATCTTTATGCAACCAGCGAACGCATAAATTTCACATATCTGCCAGTCCACGGTCCCCCGATCTGCCGATCTCCCGATCTCCGATCTCCGATCCGTCCCTAGGTGTCTCGCAGCTCCTTCGACTGTGGCTTATTTTGTACTGATTTGTTTGCTAATATGTTCGCGCTGCCATAAATTAGTTTGCATTTTTATGCCCAGCGACCGGCGACCAGCGACCAGCGACCGGCGACCGGAGGAGGTCTAGGCACTGGACCGCACGGACCCACCGGACTCGAATCGACGATTAGCCAGCGGCTATAGTCGCGAGCTCCAGCCTCAGTCCCAGTGCCAGTCCCTGCTTCAGTCCCTGCCCCAGCCACAGCCTCCCCATTCAGCGCCTTTTTTGGCTTTGGCTCTTAAATTTATTTGTATTGCCGGGCGGCCTGGCCTGGTCTGGCCTGGGCCTTATCGGTGGCGGCCCCACAAGTAAAATTATGAAGTAATTCTCTCTCTGCTCCGCGCTGCTCCACTCTGCTCCACTCCGATCCGCTTATCGCATTGCGTTCATCGCACATTACAAAACAACATTTACATAACTTTTGTCAGTCTGTTTGTCTGTTTGTTTGTTTTTTTCTGATCATTGCCAAATTATATTCCCACGGACAGCCTGCTGTTGTTGTTGTTGCTGTTGCTGTTCGGGGAGGTCTTTCCTCTCCACAGAGATTCGATTCGATTCGATTCTATGAGTCACATTTCCCAAAACCCCCTGCGAAGCGCACAGCACACGTGGCTCAAGCTACGTCTGCGATCCGATGAACACTTAAGTTCATTAAAATGAGATCTGAATAAACCAATAAGTCACGCCGCAAAGACACCCTCCCCCCACTCCCCTCGAAAAACGAAAAGTGTCAGACGAGTGGCCACTCGACACTCGAGATCGAAACCCATGCAACACTCAAAGCCGAAACCGAAACCGAAACCAAACAAAATTTGTGCGTTTGTCCGCCGCCTCTAACAAGGTTTATAGCATTTCCTCTGCCCCTCAGGGATTCCGAGATGGTCTCCAGAAAGCTGTCAAAATTAGTGTGGAATTTCGGGGGGAAAGTTTATTGAAAGAAAGGGCCCTGGAAGAAGTCTTTCTTTGGCTCTTTGATTGCTTTATTTTCATACATATGTACGTACATACATATCTGTATGTATCTGCGTACGAGTATGTCTCTGAAACCAATTCGATTATATCCATTCGTTACAGTCCATAATCCCTGGAAAAAAGACACCAAAAATATGTCAGAAGTCAACAAGCATAATTAATATTTCATTCATAGCTGTTGTTTTTTTTTTTTTTTGTAGCAGTGACTTTTAAAAACACAAAAAACAACTACACAAAAAAAAAAAAAAAATAATAAAATGAAAAAAAAAAAAATGTTTATGTTGAAGAAAAATTTAAAATGTTGGAAAACTTCACCTTTGTGGCGATTTATCCTCAAGTATATCCACTCGATCGACGCGAAATACAAATTTTGTGATAGATCGTACAATTTTCCTTATATTCCATAAAGTTGTATGCCAAACCCGAGCATTAGGAAGTGATTTACTCACCTAATTTTGTCTCGAGGAAAGTACATTCCAAAGTACATTCATTCCGTTGCACAGTGTAATGGTTACAGCTATTCAGATGCTCAAGAGGGGGTCTCCAGAAGTGGCTTTTGGCCTTAGAAGTTCAAGTTTAGAGGTTGCCCTACAAGCTCACACTCGTTTACTCGTTACTCGATACTCATCCGAAAAAATCTTCATTTTTCTTTTCTCTTTTACAGGTGAAAAGCCCTACACCTGCCAGTGGCCCGAGTGCGAGTGGCGCTTCGCCCGTTCCGATGAGCTGACGCGGCACTACCGCAAGCACACGGGCGCCAAGCCCTTCAAGTGCATCGTCTGCGAGCGGAGCTTTGCGCGCAGCGATCATTTGGCGTTGCACATGAAGCGGCATCTGCCCAAGAACAAATGAGAGCGAAAGAAGGTCCCCCCGGATGGTGGCGGACCAGCGGCAGCGGCAGCAGCAGCAGCAGCAGAACAACAGCAACAGCAGCTGCAACAGCAACAACAAAATCAACTATACCACAATCCAAAGGACTTTAGTTTAGGTATGACATGAATTCGGTTTAGTTGAAAGGTTAACTACTACATGGTACTACACTCTAGGCATCTAGGAATCTAGGCATCGCTGGCAAGAACTCAAACTAACTCAAAAATCTAAAACTAGTTTAAGCACTAGTGCAATTACCGTTACCAATCCTGCTTCAACATTCAGCAACAAGAAACTTACTCTTAAGCATCGCTAACCACCCCCTACCACTACCCGCACTTGTATAAAGATTTTTTTCTCGCATAAGATCTAAATAGTTTCCGTCATCGTAGGATTAGATCATAGACAAAAACAAAACAAAAACAAATATAGTTCATAGTCCGCTAAATGCTACATTTACTGTATGTACTATATCTAACGTATAAATAATATCCATCTGTATCTGTATCTGTATTCCGTGTACGACTAGTGTTTTTTTTTTTTTTAGCCATAGATCTATGTGTATTTCAACGTATGTATCTATGTATATGTATGTGTAGATTATATATATAAGCATATAAGTGTGTGCGTCGCTGTATACTGTTTCAAACCACCAAAAAGTGCTGGCACAAAACAATCCAATAAACATTTTTGAAAACCAAAAACCACCGATCTAGCCGATCGATTCTTTCTCTCTAGCTCATAAAATGGCTTTTATTTTCGATATTTTTATGTATGTATATTTGTGTGATATGTACATATGTAATCGGAGTAGTCGTTGTCGGTGTACTCCTTGGCATGATGAAAATACATAAAGGTGGTGTCGTCCGCTGTGGCGAGGACCATCCACGTTATCGCAGCTCTCAGAGAGACAAGCGCCAGAAAGAGATGGAAGCCGTTTCACGTTCTTCACATCTGCATGCATACTCACGAATGGATGGTCCTCCAAAGAGAGCACATGCTGGTGATGGTGTCATCTAAGAATTGATAGCGACTGCGGCGCTATGTTCTCCCAGCTGGGTCTTCTTCGGCGGCTGTGGCGTACTTTTTCCTGGCTGTGTGCAGCTGTGTCGTGTCTGACTGGGAATGCATATTCTCTTAGCTTTGGCTTCTAAATATTTGTGGGCATACCACAGATTTTAGGTCCTCAGGGTCTCAATATAAAAGTAAATGATCCAAAATTCCATAAATTTTGACGAGATCTTTTCTCATCGCCAGACTGCTGTTAAATGAGCGCACAACTTAGGCTTAAATGTTACATACTAGTTATACCAAGCAGCAGCATTTAATGAATTCAACTTAAAAACGATATTTGTCTACAACCGTAGAGAAATAAGATAGAAAAACCGAACATATTTGTAGCTAAAAAAATGCATGATACTTGTTTGTATTTAAATATTTTTAGTTCGTGAAAATGTGTCAAAAATGTTCGAAGAAGAGATGGAATGTGTGGAGGCATTGAGGTATTTCCATCTACCATTTTATGAATTTTAATAACAAAGCTTCCCGTATAAATATCATTTAATGCCTAATGTTTCTTTACAACATTCTGGAAAGTTCATTTACCATAATCTCAAAGGAGTTGCCTCCACTCTTTTCTCTTCAGGAAATCCAACCAAATACATGGCTGTGTCCCCCCTGAAGATACATATGAGTAAGCCACCAAGTAGACAATTATTTCATTTAGATCACGGGAATCCAAAGCCGATAAGTGGGTCCGAGCCGAGACCAGGTGGAATGTCTCTGTCTCCGTCTCTGTCTCCATCTCTGTCTCTGTCTTGTGGAACTTGAAACTGAATTGCGTTTCGTTGTCATTGCCCCGCGATCATTATCAAGATATTTTGTACACGAATCAAACATGTCAAGCAAATGCGGTGCCCCTGCCCCTGCCCCTGCACCGCGCTGCTGCTTGAAAATTGTTAACAAAAAAAGAAAAGAAAAAAAAACAATAATAATTTCGATTGTTCGCATTGCATTTCGAATTTCGAGCGCGTCATTGTGTTTTGATTGGAGGCGATAAAAATGCGTCTGCGCTCGAAAAAAAAAGGTTAATCATTTTGTGTTTTACGAGAATGTGAGGGTACCATTAAACCATTGGAGGGGGGGGGGGGGGGGGGGGAAAGCTGAAGGAAATCAACGAAGAACCACGGGGGAAAATCGTTAAATTTGTCACAAATTTATGAAAATTATTGGGCAACTAATTTGTGGAACGATTGGGTTTCAAATAAATGGGGAATACCATGGAATATGTCGTCATTTAGTCCACACACAGAACTTTCGAAGCTGCATTTTTCAACACTTAAAGCAGGCAGTGTTGATCAACTCTGACTGCGATTGATGGCATCTTCTTGAATCTTTTGCCCAGTTCAAGGCTTTTCGGCCAGCTTTCTTTCTTCTGGGTTGTATCTTAAGCCATCAACGCCTTACCCTTACCCCATTCCCTGATACCCTCTGATAGGTGTATGGATGGATGGATGGATGGATGTACCCTCTGTAAGCAGAGTGCCCTCTGTATAAAGCCACGCATGTGGGCGTTGAGACATTGGCATGCCCCCATTCATCCACATATCCCCATATCCCAACATCCCCACATCCATTCATTCAATCTTTGTGCCATTCCATCGCTCACTTTGGGGCAGCTCCCTGCCCGTCCCCTGCCCGGCGTTCATTGTACCCCACAATGCTCTCGCACTCTCGTACGAGTATCTTCAATTCAATTGTGGTGCGTCGCGTCGCGGTGCGTCGGTGAGCGTTGCGTTGCTTTGCGTTGCTTTGCGGTGCGCTGATTAATCATATTACGACTGACAGCTCAACTTTGCGGCCACAACGGGGCAACCCGCTTATTAAATTGGCTTAAGATTGCTAGATAAACTTAATATAAACGCACACACACACACACACGCGCGCGCACAATGAGCGACGCGACTCTCGCTCATACTCGTACGTGTCGGTATGTCTGAGGACCCCACAAATTGATATTATGCATACGAGTACGAGTACGAGTACCAGTGCCAGTGCCAGCACCACTACGAGATACGAGGCACGAGTACATGCCACAAAGGCTTTTTGTCTACAGCACCCACTTGAATGACGAACAATCGAGAGGAAGGAGGAGGACCCGGGGGGGACTTCGGGCAGACTTCATATAAAATTGATTCGATTTCAGGCGCAGATCGCAGATCGCTGATCGGCGATAAACCTCATATGATTTCAATTAATTTGTGCGCTTTTGTTGCCGCAGCAAGGCGGCGGTTGGCTGGGAGGGTGGGAGTGTGGGAGGGGGGTTGGAAGTGCACTCATTATGCCAGGCGACGGCTAATGTGTATCCCGTAATGATATGCACCGCAGAGAATATGTTTTAATTAGAACGCTAATTAAGCGAACGAACGACTGGCATTCGAAATCTGCGAAAAATCTGTGATTGATTGCAAAGGAATGGCGGAGTGGCAGAATAGCAAATGAATTGAATTGGAATGATTGCGAATGCGAATGCTATTGCGAATGAATGAGATGTTTTCGGTTATTCAATAATTAATAGAAAGGCTACACCTACTTTATTCGCATTTTCGATTGTTGGAGGTTCCAATACAAAGCATTCCCCATCCTTATGTTCATTGAGGAAATATAGTATCGGATTCCGCAAGATCATTGACTTCTGATAGTTGCCCAATGGCATTTACCATCTTTTCTCTCACTTGAATCAGCTGTTTGCTGCGGATGGCACATTTGTTTGTAATCGATAAGTCGATCGATTTCCATCGAATTTCATGGCAAAGTCTTCTGCAGCAAACCAATGGTTTCTAGCTCTAAGAAACTGCTTCCATCGAAGGCCAAATACTCCTCAAAGAAACCCCCCCTCGATAGCCCCTCGATGGCTGATCGCCTCTCCTTCCAAAGTCCATCCCTAACCGAAAGCACGTGGTGACTGTACACAGCCCATTAAAATGCCATAAAATATCCCGTTTTTTTTTTGTGTGCTGGGCAACAACTGTGATTTCCTTCTTCCTCAACCACTAACATCAATTTGGCTGCACCCTGCCGCCTCCGCCGCCGCTGCCGTCTCCGTCTCCGCCTCCTTCGCCACCCCAACGGCAACATCTTGCACGCTTGCAACACCTTTTACTTTCATTCAGACAAGAGTCCAGCTGCCAGGCTGCCAGCCTGCAACACACCTACAACAGCACCAACAACAGCTCGAAAACCCGAACGAACCCACACGCCGCTTGGCCAACGACGACTGGTAACGACTACTGAGGCGACTCCTTAGCAGGCTCATCCATTTTAAGCCAGGCCAAAAACCAAAAGCCAAAACCAAAAACCAAAAACCAAAACCTAAAAGCCACCATTAGCAGAAGGAAGCCTGGAGGAGACGAACAAATGCAGACGACCATCACTCGTGCTCGTGTCGCGCAGTCGCAGTTGCAGTCGCAGTTGCAGTCGTGTCTCTTGACTGAATGAACGAATGACTGACTGACTGACAGACATTGGCTTGGCTTGGCTGGGATTAGGGGCAAGACGGAGCACAGTACAGTACGGTACAGCTTTTGGCCAGCAACCGAAATCGAAAACGGAAAAGCAACAGGAGAAACAGGAACCTCCGCCGCCGCAGCAGCAGCAGCAGCAGTACCCCCTTCACCGCCCTCCGTTAACAGATGCTAACTGGCCCGAAGAGTCTGGGCCTGGTCTATGGTCTAGGGGTCTGCGGTTTTTGGTTTTTTTTTTGTGTTTTTTTTGGCCAGACGTGCGCCTGCTTTGCATACAACAATATGAGACACAAGACAAGACACACACAAGACAAGCCTGGCTAAAAACGGCGACAACTATAATTAAGCTTAATTGCTGTTTAATGCGAGTCTGAGCAGCAGTCTGTGTCGCTGTTGTTGTTGTTATTGTTGTTGCAGTTGCAGTTGCACAAACAGACAGCCAGCCAGCCATGCACCCACCCACGCATGCATCCCCCAGTCCGCCAGTCCCCCAGTCCGCCAGTCCACCAGTCCGCAGTGGGACCATTTCACGTATAATTAAATTAAATTTATAATGTGAAATATCAGTGCAATAAACAAACTTAAACCAGGTGTCTGCACCGCAGAGCGGGAAGTGTGTGGGGGGTGGGTAGCTCTGGTTAATTGAAAAACTCAAATCGCACTTATCTCTCACTCGATTATGGTTTTTCGTGTGTCGGGGAAATTAATTAGCAATTAAAAATGCACCACACAATGAGGCCTAGAGCTTTTTCTCTCTCTCTCTCTCTCTCGCTCTCTGTCTCTCTGTCTCTGGCTCTAATCTGCTGGGAAATAATTCATATTTATAAATAGACAAACATTATTCAAAGTGTCTGCTCTCCAGCTTGAACGGGCTGGGAAGGGGAAGGGGGGCTCTGCTGTTCGTGGCTCGAGAACCGTAAATTAAATCAAAATCAAAATGAAAACGATATGGTCCTATGCCTAGAATTTATAACGAAAATGAGAGCCAGAGAATACAGAAAATGAAAACGGCAAAGCGATAAAGGAAATACTAACGGGGGATTGGGCGACTATTGAATGCTCTACAGAAGGAATGAGCACTGCAAGAAGCAAAGGAATAAAGTGAAATCAACCAAAACTATTAGCGGGAATGCGTAAATGAAATCAAAGCAGCAGAATTTACGCAGCAAAAAAAGGTCCCGTTGGTTATTTCCTAGCAGCTTTTTGTTGTCTCTGTTGTTGCTGAGAGAGCAACTTCGAGAGTAGCAAAGCTCGCAGACGAAAAGAAGTGCAGTCGCATATACGATCAAGAGAGAGAGAGAGAGAGAGAGAAAATGTCAGAATTGTAGCAGAAGCTCGCGCATCAGCCGAGTGTGTGTGGGTGTTGTTTTTGTTGCTGAGAGAGCGGTAGAAGAAAGCACAGAAAGGGAGAGCTATGGAATGAAGTAATTTGGGAGAGCATGTTCCATGCAGTGCATAGAGAGGAGTAAAGCTCGTCAAATTAAGAGATAAGAACATTTGCGTTTCACTGCAAGGCTCGAGGGGACTTGTAAATATCTGCTACACCTAGAATCCTCTACCCTCAGACTTAATCCATCAGGCACTCGTTATGCCCTTCCCCGTAGAAGGGTAGCGTAGCCAAAGCCATTTGGCCAGTGAGCCGCCCACAAAAAAACAGCATCGCTGACGGTTCGCTGTTGTTTTCAGGGTACAACAAAGGCAACAACAGACGCCAGCCACCGGCAGCAGTTGGGGAAGTGGAGAGCGAAGTTGGAGGTTGGAAACCCTGGCCGCTGTCCGGCGTGTGACTCAATGCTGGCTGCACAGCCACAGTGCCACAGCGACACAGTCACAGGCCACAGCCAACAGGCCTCAGCCTCAGCCACAGCCACAGCTGCAGTTGATCGACCGAGTGATCGGCTGCTGGCAATATCGATCCATGGGCAAAGCGGTGGCTGCTGCTGCTGTTGCATTTGGCAATGAACTTTTCAAAATCGAAATTGAGGTAAAACCTTAGAATGAGACAGAGAGACAGAAAGAGAGAGAGAGAGAGAGAGAGAGAGAGAGTGGGTAAGAGAGAGAGAGAGGCAATGGGCTGGCTGCCAAATGCGCTGGCAATTTGACTTTGAACTCGAAGTCGCGTCGAAGTCGAAGTCGAGACACATTTGAAAAACGGTTTGCATATTTAATTGCAACACCTACAACAAAAACAGCAACAACAACAGCAACATTGTTGCTGCTGTTGCTGCTGTTGCTGCAACACAATAAATGATCTGCAGCTGTTTCTGCAGCGGTTTCTTTCAGATTCAATGCCCCCGATCCGTGGCCTCTGTGTGCTCCTACGGTCGTTGTTAGCCTCCGCCACAATGTGGCTAATACTTGCCCGTAATAAGCATAAGCATAAGCATAAGAATAAACATAATAATAATCAGGCGCAAACACGGCTCTCAATTTGGCCCAAATGGCTGCCGGGCAAATACAGTTGGCCAGTCCCAGAGCGGACCCAGAGCGGCGGCCGAGTCGTGCCGTGACAAACCTAATGACCATATTTAGCCCCATGAACCAACAATCGCGACAGCGCGACCCATTAGCAGCGCTGCCCTCCTCCAGGCGGCAGTGCTCCTGGGGCAGGGGCGGGGCAGGAACAGCAACCTTGACCAGCCGCAGCAGCAGTGCTGGAAAGTATGAACAAGTGTTGGTTAAGGGCAGAGCACAGGCTTTGCAATACTAACAGACGAAAGAAATCAACTGTTTCCTTAAATCAGTGTTGAAAAAGTGTGAAATAAAATAAAATAAATAATAAGCAATCGATTTCCAAGGCTTTCCGCGTATCAGAACTCATTTCTAAACGAAATCTAGAGGAGAGAGAGAGAGAAAGAGAGAGAGATAAATGAACAATCATTTCCTGCAGCCAAGATTCGACATTCGACATCGACATCACTCTTCATATGTCATGTGGCTTGTCATTTATGAGATACAGATACACATGCCACTGCCACAGCCACCAGCCAGCCACCAGCCAGCCTTCAGCCTTCAGCCAGCAGTCTCCAGCCAGCAGTCTCCGGGCCCTGCCTCTTGATTAATTGTCGGGGCACGCGACGATGCGATGCCAATCGCCATGCCCCCAAGTGACAAAAATCAATGCAACTGCAAATGTGTGAGAGATGAGCACAAGTGGCAGTGTGGCAAGGGGCCATCGGCCAGGGGCCAGGGGCCAGGGGCAAGAGCTCATAAATCTTTTTCGACCCCAGAGATCGAAGGAGATGTCATGTGCCCACACACCACCAACTGTTGCTGCTGTCGCTGCTGCAGCATCCTTCGACTTCTTATCAGGATCCCACTATCGCAGAGTTCTGGGGAATGTGCAACGTGCAATGCGTATCCGTGAAACGGAAGTTGCCCCACAATCAATCTCAATTAAAGCTGATGGCTACCGTGTGATGGAACAGCGCTTAGCCCTTTTCCTCCTTCGATTCTTTGTGGGGGATCCAACAGATATTCTCGTACATATATGTATATATGGTACGTGCAACCTTCTTCTACTTTGTCTTCAACTGTGGCACAAACCAGTGACAATCGCACCGTTCAATTGCCTACATCCGCTACGCTCCACACTCCACACACTGCACTCCCCTCTGCCCCCCTCTGCTGCGGCGTGTGGCAAAAGGAGCCGCCATAATTTACCACAAATATAGCTCAAATAAACGCAAACACCCAAACAGCATTCGTGGGGGCTACGCTACGCTACGGCATGGCATGGCCCATAAACAATGCCCAAGAGCACGCGTAATTTGGCCAAAAAATACAACAAAAAAGAAACACACACATTTCCATGCAAATGGCTGGCAAAAGCGGCAAATCAGTCGCAAATGAAAAGAAGCTTACGGCCAGAGGAGCCCAAAGGGGGGCTCAGAGGGGGTCCAGAGGTGCCAGAGGAGTCGACTGGCAATTGCGTGTTGCACAATCATTGCAGCCTACACGGCACGGGGACACTGTGTGCAACGCAACAGAAAGAACCCAAGAACATGACATCAAATGGCAAACAAAGACCAATTACATCGAAGAGACACAGCACACAACACACACAGAATACAGGCGCAATTCGATGGCACACCGACGCAGGGAATGCCCTAACCAAAGACAATAGAAACATTAACATGAGAAACCCGCCCACACATTTTCGATTTCCTGAAAAGCCAGAAAAGAGAGCTTCCTTTGCCCTCTGATAGGGTTTAATGATAATGAAAACAGTCTTCAGATTATAGATTATAATCAAAAGTGGAAAAAGGCTGCCAAACCATTGAAAGGTGGGATCTGTGGAGAAGAAGGCCTTGAAATGTTCCATTTCTATCCATAAGGAAGCAGTTGAAGGTTTAATTTGGGAAGAAAATAGTTGTAGAATCCCCAGGAAATGCCCCAAAACTCAAAGAAAGCAGATCGAAACCATTGAGAGATGGTTTTATTGAGAAAGAAGTCTTGCAAAAGTCCAGGAGAAAACACCTGTAAAGATTCAATCTTTATATGGAATATGGAACCACAATCCGTTCATTTATGCCCAGAAATACACCAAAAACTAGCAGTAAGATTGCCCAACAATCGGTAGATTCCAACACCCCGAAAGAGTCGCCTCAGATGGCCATCCTGTGGCCTGTCACAAGCGTTGCAACAAAGTCTCGCATGCCCCATTGCCCCGATGGCTTTTCGGATACCCCTCAAACGGAGATCGCAGCACATGGGCGGGCATGGCAGCGCAGAAAAACATTAAAGAAAACCCATAAAAAAAAAAACAACAAACTAAACTGAACGAAACGAAACGAAGCGAAGCCCACGGACTGACTCACTCATGGAAGATGCGTTGGTCGTTGCTGCGGCAGTTGCAGTGGCAGTTGCAGCAACTGAGAGTCGGAGTCGGAGTCGGAGTCAAAGTCTGTCTGTTGCATGCTAAATGTTGCTAAATTCAAGAGCAGGCCAACATTTATCACACTCCGCCTATCGCCTGTCCATCCGCCCCATTCCCCGCCCCATTACCCATTACCCCATTACCCACTCCCCTCCCCATTCCCACTCCATCGCTAATTAATGATAATGTCAGGAAGAAGAACAGAACCACCTCCCTGCCCATTCCACTTCGCTCTCTTTTAGCCACGTTTATCATCAGTTAACGTTTTCATTAACCATATGTCACACGCATGTCCCTGTGCCTGTGTCCCTGCGCCAACCCTCGGGACTCGGGACTCGGGGCTTAAATTATGCGCTCGTGGTCGCGTGTCCTGCCTCGATTTCCACGACCATTCGCAGAGTCCTTTTCTGATGAGTCAAAATACATAAAAATGCACAAAAATACACTTCCACCCCCGAAACGGTCACCTCTTGACCCCTCTTGAGCACTACCCATTTCGTTCCCCATAAATTTGCTGAAGGACCATTTGGTTACGTTCGGTTCGGTGCGGTCCGGCCCGTTCTGGGCCTCATCCAGGGTCCTCAAAGGTGTTAAAATTGTGCCACAAAATTTGTCAGTGTGTCTCTGTGTGTGTGTGTGTGTGCCCCGTGACCTCTGGGGTGGCTTTTTATCACCGACGTTTCTTTTTTTCCTGACTTTTTCCCGACTTTTTCCTGACTTTTTGGTAACCCTCCGGGCCCTTGATTATGCCGCATTTTGTCGACACTGAAGTTTATGTTTTTTTATGAGGCGCGTGCCACGGGATACAGATATTTTTTATACGATCATGTCACGCAATACTCATCTCATTTAGGGGTACACCATGCCCCCGCACTCCCTCCGGCCCTGCCATCCGTGAAAAGCGTGGAAAACCGTGGCGACCACATGTGTGATTTGAAGAGCAGCTTGTGGCGTATCTGTATCTGTATCTCTTCCATCCTGCCTCGATCCAGGCCCTACCCAGCGGCACTCAATCGGATTTCGTAAGCGTGGACCCCCCCTTGGCCCACATTTAACCCACTAAGCCAGTAACCCACTTTTGAAGACCCACAAAAAATCAGAAAAAATCAGAAAAAATCAGAAAAATACAGAAAAAACACAGAAGAAACCACCGCTGGAATCCGCCATAAATTTTGCACATCACGCCGCCCCGTACTTGCGATTTCGGACTTCAATTAGACCAAGAAACTCACGCGCCAGGCAGAAAAAGTGATGGAAATTGGCAGTAGGGGAGTAGGGGAGTAGGGGCGTAGGGGAGGAGGCTGTTGTTTCCATTACATAATCCATCGATTGGCCGCTGATTGATGATGGATTGATTGGCCATCAAACAGAGGAAGAGGGAGGGGCAGAGGCTGAGATCAAAGAGCACCCAGCACCAGCACCCAGCGCCAGCACCATTCCCCCCAAATGAGAGGGGAGGCATAAACTAATTCAATTGCTTTATAATTGGAGGTCTAAGGAGGCTCCAACTTTGATTTCAAACTCTTGGATTTTTTCCATATTTTTTGCTGTTGTTTTTTGATTCATTTAATGAGCCAACTACGTGCCACACATGCGGGGGGTGCACTTGGCTCACCGATTTAATGGACATTGCCCAATAAACCCGATAAAGCAGCCCATCATTCGATTCCATTCGATTTCGATTTCAATTTCAATTTCGGTTTTCAACAGAAAATTGAAAGATTTTGTTATGATGTGGCTGGACGATCTCTCTGCGGCTCTGCGGCTCTGTGGCTCTGTGGCATGATGGATGATGACGCTGGGGCAGGGTCTGTGGCCCACGCTAATTAGCCACAAGAGGTACAACCTCAGCCCCCCCTGCCACACTGCCCCAACAGTCCCCCAACAGCCCCAACAAAATGCTGACAAAGTCTCGAATTTATACGAGGTCTTGGGACACGGGGGGAGAGGGTGGGGGGAGCTTAAAATGTGTGCCGTGTCCTTTGTTTAATTAGTGCACTGAAAAATTAGTCAAAAATACAACAGCAAAAATAACAGCAACAAAATTCCAATAACAAAATACTTAAGCGGATTAAGCGGCGATTTATCAAAAGCAATTAAAGATCCATCGCCCCCCCCTCCACCCCTCCGTCCGTCTGCCAACCCACCCAACTAAATCCCCCAAAAAATGCCTTTGGATTCGCGGAATGCCAGGGGTTGGGGGGGGGCTGCGATTGAGGATGACAAATAGTAGCGAAAAATGTCGGGGAAACAAAATGTTTATAATGCTGCTAAAAGCATGTTTTGTGCCCGAAAGTATCTCACAGATACAGATCCGAATAAATCCAGAAAGGAAGGCGGCAGAAGGCCGGAGGCAGGGGGCAGGAGGCAGGGGGCAGGAGGCAGGGGGCAGGAGGCAGCGGTAGACAAATGTGGGCCAGAAGTCAGACGTCACCACGGCACAGTGGTCAAAGCCCCACCAGAGAGGGAAAACCCATGCAGAGTGGGAAAAAATGCATTTCCCCTGCGAAAAGTGGAGATGCGGCCAAGGAAAACCATTGCAGAGAGGCAGAGCCCAGGAAAACCCTTTTCCGGGTGAGCCACCCCCTTCAGCGAGCGAGCGAGCGGGAGAGAGAGAGAGGGAGAGGGAGAGGGAGAGGATATCCCATTAAAGACACCTCCAAGAAAAAGCCGGAAAATACATTTCCCCACACTGTGGCCTCCCGTCGGCTATCGGTGGCAGATCAAAGACTATATCTTGTGGCAAGTGGCAGCCAAAAGTAGTGGCCAAAACTCGCGACAAACTGCGGCTAAAGTGGGTTCGGGTTGGGGTTGGGGCTGGGGTCGGGGGAGATACTTGAGTATTTTTTTCGGGGCGGGGGGAGGGAGCTACTAATTACCCTATGGGGAGCAGTGCAGAGATACCCAGAGCTGCCTCCTCCTGTTGCACCTTCTCCTGCCGCTCTGCCGCTCTCCTGCCCTCTCAGCATGGGAGCCACAAGTGGAGCAACCAGTGGAGTGGAGTGGAGTGGAGTGGGGTGGGGTGGAGTGGGGTGGAGTGGAGCAGCAGTCGTGAGCCTCGCTTTGCGCGAAGCGTCGTCAATATTTGTCAAACTGTCAGTTGGCCTGACATTTACGTTTGATCAACACCAAAGCACCCAGGCAGCAAGGCAGCAAGGCAGCCAGGCACCCAGGCTGGGGCATGCCACGGCCGATGTGCTGCGAGTGTGTGCTGGACTTGGACTACTCGACTACTGGACTACCAGGAGCCGCCTCGAATGGCAGTCAGCAGTCGGCAGTCGGCGGTCGGCGGCCGTTTTGTGTGTTGTCGCCTGACACAAAGAGATAAAAAGTAAAAACCGAGGCGAAAACTAGTGCACGTCCACGTCCGAGTCTCCACTCTCCAGTCTCCAGTCGAAGTCCAAGTGGAAGTCGCAGTCGCAGTCTCCGCCGCAGAGACACAATTCAGCAGCAAAGGTGACACATTAACGAGGGGCAACACAGCCACAAAACAGAAGGAGACACAGGGGGTGGCGGGAGGCAGGAGGCGGGAGTCCCAGGTGGAGCGGTGCCAGGAGAGTGTTGCCTTGACGCGCTTTTGTTTCATTGCAGCGGGAAAGGAGGAGGAGGCGGAGGTATCTATGTGTGTCCAGATACACATCTGTAGATACGTGCAACAAGTGTCGTGGCGTGGAAAGTAGAGCAGCCATGGCCCAAGGGGAAGGGGGCAACGATCATGGAACGGATCATTCAATCAGGAATTACCATTCAGAGGATTCTGAGCAAGGAATTTGGTTCGAAGTGGCACAAGGAAAGGAAGGAAGAAACCCATTCCGAAGCCTATTCCCATTTTGGGGACATTTTTCCTCAAATTTGTCGAAGATCTAGCAATTAAAGAACTTACCTTCATTCTGGAGCTCATAGTCCACGATCTTTGATCCCAAAAACGTTCCCAAAGTCGCAATTTCATGAAAAGTCCATGGGTTTTCCCATGAAACTAATCTGCAAAGAAACTATTCCATTAAATCAATTGGCATTAAGTTCAAGGGATCCCAAAAGATATATAACCTTCATATAATATTCTCAGATTTTCCCAGAAATATCTACAAATATTTGTGCAATATTTTGGGGATTAAAAACTCTCAATTTTCCACTCGAAAACTTTTGCCTAGAGAATCCCCCTTCCATCTGTGGCAGCAGCAGGAGAGATCTCTTGCCACAAAGGCACGGATCGTGGCACCTCGTTCTAGTCGCCCCAATTGGCTACCAGTTCTTCAATGGATGATTTATGAGCCAGCCCCAAGGCGGCAGAGATCACAGAACATTAATCATGGCGCAAATACAAGTATTTCTCACTATCATCCATCCGAATGGAGGATGCCAATAGATGTGGCAGGGGCAGGGGCAGGGGCATGTGGCAGGGGCATGTGGCAGCGCTGCAATTGCTGGCAGAAACCGAAAGCAAAAAGGCTGATCCCTGGCTGCCTGAATTGAGAAACCTCATTACCGCTCCATTGATTGATTGATTGATTGAGTCTCTCTCTCTCTCTCCCCCTCTCCCTCTCTCCCTCTCTCTGTCTTTCTTCTGGCCACAAAAGTGCAAAAGGCCTGGGACCTTGGCGATGCCAAAAATGCGGGCAAATAAACTTCCGTTGAATGAATGCTGCTGCCTCTGACCACTTGGCACACTTTTTCGTGCATGCCATGCCTCAAGCTGCCCCTGCCCCTGCCTCCTGCAAGATAGGTGAAGTCAGAAAGGTGATTCATGCCGCCAAAAGTTGGCCAAGTTCAAGCGCACACAGCTGGAGAGGCCAAGCCTGGCCTGGAATGGCCTGGCCTGTAGAATTCTGTTAACAAGACGAACTCGTCTCGCCCCAGAGACTAGAGCTCTTACTCTCTCCCTCTCCCCCTCTCTCTCTCTCTCTGCCTTTAGGGCGTGTATTTTTGTGAATGAACTCAAAACCGACCAAAGCCGCGACTCGACTTGGCTCGACTCGACTGGAAGTTCAAGCCAGAGTTTCTCTCTGCGGCAGAGCATGGCATAGCGTGGCGTGGCGTGTGGATTTTTATGTTCCATCAATGAAATGGCATTTAATTAACATAATTTTTATTGATTAAAAAACACCCAAAAATACAAAAAATACAAAAAATAAAATAAAGAAGAACAACGAGAAAACACACAGCAAAGAAGGGCGGAGGAGGAGGAGGAGGAGGAGAAGTGTGGTCGGTCGGTGGCTGCTGTGGCAAGAAGTTCTTTCAACCTCAGGTCTCGGTTCTAGCCCCGCTCTTGGCCCCGGTCTTAGCCCCAGTCTTGGCCTTCATTCCTCCTCTGATTTGCATAATTCTTACATCGAAATCTTCTTCTCTTTTCCGAACAAAAGTCTCGCCTTTGCGTGGGGGCCCTAATCGCTCTCGAAGGCATCTTGGCCGCTGCCCAAGATATATGCATGCTAAAGCGTTTGTTAAAGCGTTTGTCAAAGCGTTTGTCAAGTGTTTTCGTGTGGTTTTTCGGGGTGAAATTATGATTGAAATTAAGATAATGCTCGCCGACGGCTGAGTGGGGTTAGTGCCTCGCATATCTGGCACGATCTGGCGATCCGGTGCGAACGGTAGATACACACTCCTATTCCATTCAGTCGCTGCATTATTCATGGCCCAGCGACAGCCAGCAGAGGGGAGACGGGGGACGGGGGACGGCAGACGGCAGACAGCGCGACTCGCTGCTCCGACGACATCTTCAATTTGTTGTCGAGTTGTCGGCGAATCGTTAATCGAACATCGGATATGCCAAAAACGATAATCAGCTCTCAAAGAGGGGGTTACAGGGGGGTGGAGGGGGGGTACAGGTGTCGATAGAGATGGAGATAGAGAGAGAGAGGGAGAGAGGGGGAGAAGTTATGGCTCTGAAACCTGATCTCTGGGAGCATCATGACAATGACATCACGCGTGTCTCAGAGATTGATTTGATTTTCACTAATTTCCACTCGTTTTTCCTATTCCATGGCTCCACTTGCACAGGCATAACTGCATGCATGCATTTTGCCATTTTCCATTGCCATTTTCCTCGTTGCATTTTCCGTTTAATATTTTAATTAAAAGACAAACGTGAGTCGAGGTGCTGCTGTGTGCTCCACATGCCGCCACATGCCGCTGCCGCTTGCACCACTGCCGCTTGCCACTGCCGCTTGCTGGCTGCTTGCAACTCGTGTGTGCTTGCTGCAGGTGTCGAAGGTTGTCTGTATGCCACACCTGCCCGCCTGCCACCCCTCTGGGTGCTTTGTACATGCCGTGTTAATCACCAATAATAATTGTTAAGCGAAGTGGAAGCCCAAGAGCGGAGCGACGGCATTCGTTGCCATGAAATATGAGGCCATGCCAAGAGGATCGAATCGGATCGGATCGGCTTGGGGATCGGCATCGGGATCGGGATCGGGATCGGGGGGATCATAGATATATATCCCCTGTTCTTGCCTTTGGGCCATTTCGGTTATGCGATGAAATAATTTAAATATTTGCCAGGCAGCGGGAGCCTGCGACTGCCATCTCTCCGTGGTACAGTGAACACCCCCGAAGCGTGGCTTATGCAACACACGAGGCAGAGACGGGGCAGGGCCGGGCAGGGGAGGGGAGTGGGGCGACAAGAGCAGCGTCTTGGCCAGAAACCAAGTTGACAGCCCACGCGTGGAGGCTGCTGCCTGCTGCTGCTGCTGCTGCTTATCCCCATTTACCATTTTTGGCTATCGATGCATCGGAGCAACGACGGGGCGGGGGCAGCCACAGACAGACACTGCCGTTGCTGCTGCTCCACTCCTGCTGCTGCCTCTGCCTCTGTTGCCTCTGCTGCCTCTTCTGCTGATGAGGCAGTCGTTGCGCAAGTCGCGCCTCCGTCTCGCCCTCGCCTCATGGGAGATTCTCAGATATATTTCATTTTTATGATTGTGTCGTCTATTACCAACAACCACGCACGTTTCGGCCACACATTTATCGGCTTGGTGGAGTCTAGCCGTTCCCTAAGCCGCTTTGAATCAATCTCAAGCCAAAGTATATCAAAGGTTGCAGCCAGAGGTTCCTCCATTTTCAGGGTATTCCTGCCACAGGCTTGGCAGCCGCTGCCGCTGCTGCTGCTGCAGCTCGTTGTTAATGTTGCTGCTGCTGCTGCAGTGTCTCCTTGTGGCAACAACATTTTGAGGTGTTGGTAATTGATTTTTGTAATATCTTTCGCCTGGCACTTCTTTTTTCTTCTTTTTTGTTGCTTTCTGTTTGTGCTTTTTGCTCAACAGGCAAACAGGCAAACAGGCAACAGGCAAACAGTCAACAGAAAACAGTCAACAGAAAACAGTCAAGAGACAGCAACAGCAACAACAGAGGACAAACTTCCGAGATGCATCTGCGACATCCGTTGCAGCAGCAGCAATAACGACTGCAATAAGTGCAACAGCGGCAACAGCGGCAACAACGGCAACAACTGCAACAATATCTGGCAGCAGGCCAGAAATGAAGAGCGACCTGCTAATACCCTTCAAAAGGGAATATTTCCATCAACAAGCGATGGGATTTATGGGATATAGACAGAAGGTTGCCGCATGAGAAAATCCGGAAGGCTATAATTTTTTTTTTTTTTTTTTTCCTTAAGAAATGAAAGATATTTTTCTGTTAGCTCTGGGGCATAGAAATCTGGCTAATCCTGATCCACAGGATGTATACTTTAGACTCTACTTTCGGAAAAACCTCCTCCCCCCCCAAAGCCCCGTATACCCTCTCTGCACAGAGTACTATCCAAAAAAAAAAAAAAAAAAAAAAAGGCGCGCAAGCGTGCGAATTCAATTGCTCAATTGTGGAGCCTGGTCACAACACTGCCCCCCAGCCCCCGTCTCGACCATGTTGCACACACCTTTCCGATCCGGCCACCCCCGCCGCCGCCCCCGCCCCTCGCCCCCCTCTGGTAGCACCCCCACGCCTTGGCAACATTTTCGTCGCTGGCTCTGCTCGGTGTTGCTCCCTTTGTTTGGCCGCCAGGAGAAGCGTCTTTTATTGATTTCTGTGGTTTAAAACTTAAGCTTAACAACAACAGCAGGGGGTGCAGGGGGGTGGCTCTAGAAATCCACCCCTCTTGTGACTGGGTCCCCTTCTGGTCCTCGGTTTGTGGGCTTACAAGTTATTGTTTCGCTGAAAAATGAGTCACATTTTGCAAAGAGCTTTTGCAAATCGTGGGAAATCATTCACAAATCTACAAAGCGAATAGTTGTTTTTTTGTTGATTTTTTTGGTGTGGAAAACACACACACACACACACCCGCATTGGAAAAACCCACTGGAAAAGCCTAGAGATTGCCATCGCCAGACAAAAGATACAGAGACAGGCGGAGAGGGAGGGGGAAACGGAGAGGGGCAGACAGGGAGACTCTTGGGAAATCGAAAATCTGTCGCTGAGTGTTAAATTCTGATTAGTTAGCATTTGCGAGTAAGTACCCAATATTCATGAGTATATTCATCATAAATGACATTTCAAAGTCTCCCCCCGACTGGCGACTTGCGACTGGCGACTGGCGTCAGTGGCATGGTGTCTGTCTCCGTGCCACACATTGTGTGACATGTCAAAGTCTCGGCAGTTGCAGTTGCAGTTGCAATTGCTGCTTGCTGCTTGCCGCTTGCCGCTTGCTGCACAGCGGTGGCTGTTGTCCGACCAGCATGACACTTTACACACACAATAAATCAATGGGAAATCCGAATGAAATCAAATCGAAATCATAGGAAAATCGACGGCTGACATTGGACCTTTTTTTGGAAGAATCTAAGCGGAAATAAAAGCACTCCTAATCCCAATCGTAATCGGAATCGTAATCGTAATCTGAGGAGCTCCCTGCTGCTTTTGGGGCTGTTACATGCCACATGCCACCAGCTGCCTGTCGGCTAATTGGCCAGTGAATTGGTTAATTGAACATTTACGGATGCTGCTGCTGCTGCTGCTGCTGCTCTCAAAATTCGAAGCCATAAAACGATCCACAAATGAATCCATAAAACTAGAGAAGAAAATTGATTATTCGAGAGCAGCGAGAAGGAGCAGCAGAAGGAGCAGCAGGAAACAGCATTAGAGACAATGCAAATTGGCGAGTGCTCCTGCTCCTGCTCCTGCTCCTGCCCCCGAAAGGGGGAGGGAAAGGGAAAGGGGCAGAGGCTAGGTGATGCTGCCAAATGCTGCATAAAAAACAGACCCCAATAAATTCCCAAATGTCGGACGCACACTTTAATTAAAGCCACTTGGATGCTCCTCGGCCGATGATCCACTCACAGAGTGCCAGCCGCAACACAAGCGATCGTGCCACCAGAGTCCGGCTGAACTCAGTCCCTCTCTCTCTCTCTTTCTGAGGCTGTAACTCACTCACTCTTGCAACAGGCAGCAGGCAACAGGCAACAGGCAGGCAGTCAGCCACTGCTGGCTGCTTGCTGGAAATTTATGTATGCCACACATTGATCGATTGTTAGTGCAGAAGTTATATCATTCAACAATTATAAAAAAAGGCAAAAGAGGGGCAGAGACGGGGGCAGGGGCAGGGGCGGCACGAATTATCATTGACAAATTAATGACTGCTGTGGGGAATTGGGATTTCAATGGAGATCACTGATTCAGTGGAGAAATTATTGGCGCTATATTCAGCGGAGAAACGATGTCAAGCACTTGGGCCCAACCGACCAACCGACCGACCAACCGACTGCCAGAAACGGTAGCCCATGCCCATGGCCATGTATATGGTTTTATCGTAACGTAACGCAACGTAACGTAACGGACATTAATTTTAATATTTTTGTCTGAGGCCAGACAATCTCTGTGCATCTGTCTCTGTATCTGTCTCTGTATCGCTATACAATGGAAAATCAAGACTGAAAGTCGTTCCAAGGAAAGAGAAATAAAAAGTACTAGCAGACGACTGGCTGTCCATAATCTTGGGATCTGGAATCTGGAATCCCAGCGAAACGAAAGCAACGTCATAAAGCGTGCTGGAATTTTTTTGTCATCGAGAGCTCGAGAGCTGCGGACATCAGTCATCGCCACAAAACGGAATATACACAATAAAAAAAAAAAAAAACATTAAACTTTTTTTTTTTTTTTTTTTTTTTAATTGACAGTTATAAAAAATAATAAAAACCCCATCATAAATGTCATAAAAATCATTCGGGAAAAATCAATGGGGAAAAAGTGTCTCCAAACAGTCTCTGACTGTCTGTCCGTCTGTCCGTCTGTCTGTGGCTCTTGCCTCTTGTTTGTTGTTGCCACGGTGGCATATTGATATTTCGTTCAGAGGGAAATTTTTTCACTCTTACGAGCGGTAGATTCCAGGTGGTGGACAGGGGGGGAGGGCCTTCGTTAGCTGAAAGTCTGTCAAATGGTCAACAAATCAGAGACACAAATCGTACAGCAGCAGCAGCAGCCACAAAACGTAGCACAAACAGCAGCCAAACAGAAAATGTGGTATGTGGGTATGTGGTATGTGGCATGTGCACCCTCCTTCCCCTGTACACCTCTGTAGTAACTAAAGTGTGTAAATATTTGTTTAATTATGCTCGAGAGTGCCTGCTCTGCTTGAGAGTTGTTTGTGGAATGCAGAGGCCCCCCTCCACCCTGGGAAAGTGCCTGCACAGATCTCGATGGAAATGGTAATCCCCGAAATGGTCCAACATTTAATTCAAACATTTTCCCAAGAAATCCACACAAATCGATTTGCTCAGCACAAAAACGTATCAATTATTGCATTCATCGAGCGGAGCGGCGTTTCCCATTCCACGAAAAAAATACACAAAAATGAAAAAAATCCCCAAATGCGGCGGTGGCGGCGGCTCCATTCGTGGGGCTAACAAATGTCTTGGCCATTAGAAAACGTTTGGCGTTTAATGTGTTACAAATATTTCATAGATTTTTTTGTGGTCTGCAACATTGTGTTTGGTGTCTGTAAATTACTGGGACATATTTCTGCTACCATATTGCTGCTGCTGCTGCTGTTGCTGCTTCTGTTGTCTGCCACCAGAAGACACATCTCCATCGGTTGGGGCCTGCTCCAGCCATATGCCATTATAGTCCGATATGGCCCCCGATGCCTGCTGGCAATTATTCATTTCTGCGGTTGCCCATTGTTGGCCAAGAGGCTAAGAGAGCAGCAGACGCCGGACAGTGGACCCAAAGAGGGGTCTCCATGGGGCAGACAGCGGGTCTCCTCGGACTCCGGGATGCGTTTTGACCCACTAAGCGGTGGCCCGACTGCCCCGCCATAGATCTCTCCCCCCCCCCCCCCCCCCCCCCACACTCTGTTGTTTGGAAGACTTTTGGAGCTGCTTTCGGAGCTGCTTTTTGTGCTGCTGCATTTGCGGCCGTTTGTCGCATTTGCAGCCCATCAAATTGTCAAAGAAACGACAGCAACAGAGGCAGCGACAAGAGGCAGCAACAAGAGGCAGCAGAAGCAGCAGCAACCAACAGCCAACAACTGGAGGCAACAATAGTCAGCAAACCACATCAGGCCACATCCAAAAACAACAATATATCTTGCAACACGAGTCAACTGTCGGTTTTTATTGTCGTCCGAAACAGCAGAAAAAAAATAAAAAAAAGCAAAACAAAAACAAAAACATTTCTTTGTTTTTTTTTCGGCAAACAGAAATTTTTGCATTGCAAATTGCCCGGCCACAGCGGCCGCGGCAGCGGCAGTAGGAAAAATGTTTGCAGCGGAAAAACTCATAAAAAAGCGATAGAGCGGGTGCTGCAGGGGCCTTCCACCGATTTTCGTAGCTCATTTGAAAGTCAAATAACTCTCGGGTCGAATGTGGAGCCACAGATCACGGGGAAAAGCTCAGTGGAAAACCTCCGAAAACTATTGCCCAAAATGCAAAGAGAGCGAGAGAGTAAGAGTGAGACATGGCCATGGAGATACCCTAACGATCCATCAGGTCATTTGGCATTCATCGATCTGCGGGAGAGAGCATCATCATTCGGTCTTCCCACAAAAAACAAAATAAATTCAGAGTCTGCTTTGCATTCGAGTTGATTTTCCGTCCCCAAAGCGCACAGAAAATTACTCCCCAGCCAGAAATTGTTTGTGGCTTAAAGTGTCTTGCCAAATGGTAAAAATGGTAAAAATGGTAAAAATGGTACAAAAAAAAACGCCTTAAATGGGCAAAGACCCCTCCAAGAGGAGGCCCGTACTTAATGCAAAAATGTTTTAATTAATTTAAGCCTCTCTCTCCAGCCCCCCCTCCTCCTCTCTGTCTCTCTCTCTCTCTCTCTGCGGTTTCGGGTAGTCTTTGAGCGGAAAAACAACTTAATAATTCATAAGCAACGCCTTGCCGCCCCCCTCAGCTCCCTCTCTCTTCAGCGCTGCAACGTTTTCTTTGATTCAAAGTTTGGTGTTTTTTTTTTTTATCAGACGGCGGACAAAAATTGTCACGTAGTCGAAGCTGGAGAGGGAGACGCAGGCGCAGACGCAGACGCAGATGGAGCTGGAGATAGAGAAACAGAGGGGCAGAGGGGCAGACAGGCAGAGGGCCAGGAGAGAATGTCGGGCGGTTTCGGCTTCGGCTTCGGCTTCGGTTTCGGTTTCGGGGGTGGTTGATCCGCTAATGATTTCTGGGATTTCACAAGTGAAAGATCTTTCGGCAGGCGATAAAATGCCGCCACCGCCACCGCCATCACTCCGCGTGCGGCTGCCCCTTCTGCCTGGAGCCTCCCTCTCTGCTCCCACAACATGGCTTTCGTTTTGGTTCACATTTTTACGATTATTTACTTCTTTTTCATACTCTTGCAGGAAGAGGCTATGGGGATTCTGATAGGAGGCTTGATATGCACCCAAACTATGCGAAAAGGTTTGGGAACTATTCGAATTTCAATCCTCTAAATGGAGCTAAAGGTTAGCCATCAAGAGTCTGAAGTATGGATATCCATAGCTACAGATTGATCATGAAAATAATTTTTTCTAAATATCAAATTTTTTAGAAATTTGTAAAGAAAAAAAATATAAATAAAATTAATGAAGATAAAAAAATGTATAAAATATAAATAAAATTAAAACAATATATATATTTTTTGTATCACTGAATCTGACAATTTTTCCATTGAAACCATTTTTTTTTATTTCATAATTAACTAAAGTCGCTAAAAATGATACAAATCGTATTATTAATTAATTGTATTTTAATAAAAATCGCAACTTAATTTTTATTCATTTATTCATTGGTATTAAAGCTTTGTAATTGGTTTTATTTAAAAAAAAAAAATTAAAATATTCAAGTTTAAATAAAAATTTAGTCACAAAAATAAATCAAATTATTAATAATAATTTGAAAATAACATTCAACATTTTGCCAGATTTCAACTTGCTTTTTCCAGTTTAAAATGTACTTAGGAGCTTAGGGACACTAAAAAGTATTCATAGAACCCATAGATGGTACTCCTGTGCCTATGGGTGTCCAAGTTTGATCTATTTCTGGCTAAAAGCGGAGCAACTACCCCTCTCTTTCTGGCACAAAGTCCATATATGGTTCCATCCAAGTTCAAGCTGCTACATATGTACATCCCATAGATATCATTGGAAAACCAAACATTTTTTTTTCTTCCCACAGAAAATTGCCAATCAATTGAAATAATTGATTTTCCAGGGTATCTAAGTCTGCGGTTTCCCATCAAACATCTCCCGCTGGCCAAGCCGTTCTTGTATCTTTTTTGTTGTATCTTTTTCGGTAAGTATTTCGGTTAATTGGCAGCCCAACAACAAACATCCCAAAGATTTTCTGTCATGTGTGTGTCGCTTCGGTCGGGGCGCTTCTCGATTTTCGAGCCAGCCCCAAAAAAAACAAAAAAAAAAACACCAAGTCCGTAATGAATGGCCAACAAGAGGCATGATCACGTTTTCCACACCCCAACCCTTGCCTGCCCCTGCCCCCGCCCCTTATACTACTGCCCCAAAACGGACGGAACAACGAATGTATTTTGATTGTTGTTTGACGCATGTCAGCTGTTGCCTGGTTGCCTGGTTGCCTGGTTGCCTGCTTGCTGCTTGCTGGCTGGCGCCACAAAAATGTCAAAAATTGTGCTATACAACAGTCGATACCAGAGAGTCCATGCCCCCCTCCCTGCCCACCACAGTCCCCACCTACCACTCCGGAGAGTCTGCATCTGCGTCTACGTCTGCGTCTGCTGCTCCACAAATGAAGTTGTTTCGCTTGTGCGGCACGTGCGTTTGCTTTACAGATTCGAGCCTCGTCGAATCTCAAAGTTTGACTTGAATTCGTTTTTCATGTCTCTCGCGGAGGCACGACAGCCATTGACATGGGGCCCAAAACGCAGTTGGGTGCCCGTGCCCGTGCCCCTGCCCGTGCTCGTGCCCCCTCCTCTCATTCTGTGTACCCTGTGGCATCTGGAAAGGTCTCTTTCCACTCTGTTGTTGTTGTTGTTGCTGTTGCTGTTGAGTTAACTAAGGCTTTGACGTTTGAAGCTAAGCTTGCAATTAGTTTCGAGAGCATTCGGAAAATCTGTTGATAGGCAGTCGATGGATCTGGATGGAATGTCGGGCCAATGATGGATCGTGGACTGTGTGGACTGTGGCCTGTCGACTGTGGCTGGGTATCTGCCCCCAAAATATGTTTGATCTCACCATCAAAGTATCTGCTAAGACCTCATAGCCAGATACGGATCCGCAGCCTCTCGCTTGCTATCTTTTTGTGGATTTTTCAAGCCAAACTTGACAGCCTTTTGGGCGCTTTATCTTCAATCTGAAGATATCGGTTGGATCTCATCTCTGTGCTGGGATCTTTCCGCTTCATTAGTCGAGCAATTAATTTCCGCAGATACTCTTTCTCTGCACAGACAGAGAGAGAGAGAGAGAGAGAGGGAGAGACTCTTGGAGATTGAGCAACAACTCGACTCACAATTGATTTATTTTCTCTGCCGCGAAGAAAAGTGCAGCCTGCCACACTTCGTCATCGTCTTGTGGCATTTGGATTAATTTTGAAATATTGCACAGTGCCCCCCGCCCCTCGCAGGCCCCCACTTGTCCCCCGTTTAAGCGCATGTAAAGTAAACGATAACCAAAGGACGGTGCGACGGGGCGTGTGGGGGGGTGCATGTATGTACATGTATCTCTAGGGGACAGCCACATGTGAGTCTCGTTTGTCGATGGCGCTTTGATTTATTACCAAAACGCTAATAAAGACAACAAGCTAGAGGCCGCCTGCGAGAAGTCAGAGCCATGGCCAGAGACGGCAGCAGAGACGGCAGCAGAGTCGGAGACGGAGATGGAGACGGAGATGGAGATGGAGACGGAGACGGGGCCAGTGTGTGTTTTGGGGCAGGATGTGCCTGTTGCCGCTGGCTGGCCAAAACGACAATCGTGTCAGGGAATACTCGTACACGCGAAAGGCGAGGAAAATGTGTCTCTCCGACTAGCATGGAAAGGCGAGGGAAATGTATCCCTCTGACTGGCATGTAATTTGAGATCTTTAAAGCGGATTTTTATCTACCAAAACTCTGGCAAGTGAAGCCCCGCTTTTGGGGCCACATTTGTTGTCTAATTAGCCAGCTCCTCCTTCGGGAGATCATGGCTCCAGCTTAATGGCTTAGTGACCCAAATAAAGGTCTTCCTCAACTTGTTTCGAGGGGTGCGGTGGGGGGGGGGGGGGGGCGTGGGGCACCGCAAAACATGTTCTATCCACAAGAGAGAGCAAACGAGATGGAGATGGAGAGCGGGAGCACTTGTTGGCCAGGAAAGAGTTTTGTGTTGCATCATCCAGAGGCAAGAAAAGGGAAGAGGAGGAGGAGCAGGAGGAGAGTGTGGGGGGGGGGGTGTATTGTACAACAAGCAAACGCGCGCCTGGCAGCAAATGATGCCATGTTATATATAGTATATTCCCTCGCCATCGCCATCGTCCGAGTCCGAGGCGGAGACGGAGACGGAGACCGAGTCGTCGGCACATTCGTGCAGCTCAGATTACTGCGGGGCGATAAAAATGACTTGCCAACTTGCACATTTGGCCAAGACCGTACCGCGCCGACTCCGACCGAGCCACAAGAGCCACAAGAGGAGCAAAACGAGGCAACCGACCAGCAGCAGCAGAGGTCCGAGTCTGAGTCCGCGAGAGATCTCCTCTCCGCTCCTCTCCTTTCCGCTCTGCTCTGCCCCACAGACAAATATTTAGATAGATTTGACTTTTTCATGTTAATGGCGCGCTTTCAGCTCGGTTCATAATTAATCGAGCGTCTGCGGCAAACAAGTGAGGCATTTTTATTTGCCACAAGAGTTACGCGAGAGAGCGAGTGAGAGAGAGCGAGAGAGAGAGAGAGTGGGCAAGACGCGAGAGATTACCAGAAAATACATTCCAGCAGAAACGACATATTTTATGGCTAATTAAAGAGACTTTTGAGATACTTATTGATGGATCATCTGAAAGGGGAATAAACTGAAAGATTGATTGGCAGAAGAATGTTAAACGATAGCGGAAACGTTGCCAGGCGGAAGATGGAATATGCCAAGCGAATGAACTGACAACAGATACAATATGGCAGGGGATTGAAATATTAGAAAAAAAATATATAGATTTAATTTTATTTACATCGAAATTATTTTATTGTTTGATTATCACCATGAAAATAGACTCTGGATAATTAAATTAATAATATCTATTAGGTATAGATAAATATAATAATTGAGGTAATAATAAATTAATCACTAACTATTTGATTTTATCTTTATATATATATTTTTATCATTTCATATGTTTTTTAATGAATTTTTTTATTTTTATTATTGTAAATATAAATTATTTTTCATTTAATATCTCTAGCTATTATTTTGTTTCGTTTATTTATGCATATATTATTTATTTTTATTATTATAAATATATATATATATTTTTTTTTTCAATAAGCATAACTATTATTTTTTTTTTAATTTATGCATATATTTTTAGTTAATTTTTATTAATTTCTTTTTCATATAATATAAATATATTTGTTTTATTATTATAATTTTTTTTCGCTTTAATGGTTGTAGAACCTCCAAAGTCTCATTCGTATCTGGCGACTGCGTGTTAACAAGTTTAATCTTTTTTCGGTTTCTCATTAATTTCCAAGCACTTCAAGCAGCCCGATAGAACATGATTTAGACTCAAATTCCGGCTCTCAGGCCATAAATAATGTGAAAACAAACACAAAATCAAACCGAAAACCGAAAACAGAAAACCGAAAACCGAAAATCATGGAAACGACCTAGCGATAATAATTATTTATGAAATATGCACGCAAATACACAGCAAATTTTTTAATTAAATTCGTACATGCAACACAAACCGAGCTGCAGCCAGTCCAGTCCGAATGTTTCATTTTTCCGTTGGACTCTAAGCCTCATTTTCTAGAGCGGGTCAAATCGATAGAACTCCGGTTTTTTTTTTGTTTTTTCTGTTGCCTTTGAGCTGCTCCCCGACCCGACCCGACCCACCGTGCCACGTACTCGTGCTCGTGCTCGTACCCGTACCCGTACTCGTATATTTATTAATATTTTGTCATAATTTCTGCTGGGTCTGGCAAACGTGAGAAATTATTTGTGCAACGTCTCTGGGTGTTTCGAAGGTGTTGTTTTGACAAGCAAACATTATGCTGTAGCTCCACATAAATCGAGAGATAAATCTGCATGCGATAACTACCGATGCGGGTCAAGTGCAGAAAAGTTTAATTAAAAATCCACGAGGGTACGCGCGCGGGCACTATGGGGGGGGGACTGGGGGGGGACTATGGGGCGCTATATCTATGGCTTTATCTGTGGCATAAATTTATGGACACACTCACGCATTAAAATCATTTATGGCAGACACCAAACACCAAACGAACAAGCAACATATTCGTATGCCATTCCAACGGAGAGTCGGCGAGTCGGAGAGCGGGAGAGCGGGAGAGCCGGAGAGTCAGCCGATAAAGAGACCGCAATCTGAATTTATTAAAATGCAATTTTCACAGTTTTCCACGAGGTTTTTCCCCACCGAAAAAGCGTTCAACAAGTGGGAGCTGCAGCTTGGATTAGAAAAAAAAAAACAAAAAAAAACATTGCTCGTTGCTCTGTTGCCGTGTTGCTCTGTGTGGCATGGGCATGGGGCATGGCAATACAATCAATTTTTAATAAATTGTAAAAATATCTGTACGATTGCTGCAGCATTTTGCATTTTCATATGGATTTTTTTGGTTTTTTCTTGAGGCTTTTATGGCCGGGCATTATTTAATGACAGGCTGTCTATCGGCAAGCGATTATGTATTTCTGCTGCGAAAAAGATACAAGTGGTGGGAGGGGAGTGGGGGGTTGGGGGGTGGGTGCGAAAAGAGCAGGATGTGACCTCTGGTAACCCCACAGGGATTGCCGCCGATATCTTTGCTTTAAGAGACTTCATTATACGACAGATTTCGATATCAATTTGCAGGAAGACTTTCCATCATTAGGAGACCGCCTTCTCCCCCGCCCCGCCCCGCCCGCGAATCGATACGAGATATTTATGACTGCAGTCAATATCCATCAAATATCCATTAAAATTACTATCCATCTGTGCTCCATCCTCCCTCCCCCAGCCAGTGCCATGCCACAGGCAACATGGGCCGCCTGTGACTGCCACAAAGATTGTCTGTCTATAAAACTTGCAATTAAGCCGAGTCGAACGCATATCTAAACATGTCGCCGCCGCCGCTGCCGCCGCCGCTGCCGCCGCCACTGCCGCTGCCTCAATGGAGGACGCCTTGATGGAGCCTCAACGTCTGCGACAATTCTGCGGATTGGATTGGATTGGATTGGCGTGGACTCGAGTGGAGTGGAGTGGTGTGGAGTGGGGGGGCATGCAACGGGTTTCAATTTCAGTTTCTGCTTGCAGCAGCGGCAGCCTCGTTAAAATCGGGGGCTTATTAAAGGCAGCGCGCGCGTCGTTTATGGCACATGAAAATCATTTAATCGATGGCCATATTCGGGGCTCCGCTCCGTGTCTTTGCCACCAGCACCCCCACCCCCACCCCCACCCACACGCGCGACGACTCCCAAAGACAAAGTCTGACAGTAGCAGAGACTCTCTGTGGCAGAGTCCCCATCAAACGATGCACGAGTATGTGCCACAAATCTCGAGAGAGCGAGAGAGAGACTGCGGGGGGAAACAATTGCCATTCCGTTGCTAATTATGATCATGGTTTTGTGCTAATTGCAGAAATAAATCTGCTAAACAATTTCAATTTGTTATTCCGCAAAGTTCATAAATATTCACGAATCATTCTCACGGTGCAGAACCGAGTCTACAGCTGCAGAGAGAACTCTAATTAGACAGGGATCGAATGGGGGATCGAATGGGGTACCGAATGGGGGATCGAATGGAGCTGGAGCTGCAACTGCAACTGCAACTGTGGGGGATTCGATTTCTTGTTCTGGAATTCAAATTTATTGCCGTGTGTGGAAAATATTCGCGTAAATGCAAATTAATTACAGAAAAAGATCTCAATAAAAAAAAATTAATTCTCATGGGAGGAAAAACTTAAGAGAAGGCATACAAATATGTTAAATAAAATATATACATGGGAATAGTGATAGAAACACCTGATCCTGGAATGGAAAAAGTATAGCTATGGTTTTCCTTGTTTTTCCGTAGAAACAGCCCTTTCCCAGAGCTCTTCTTTTGAGTGGCATTCATGAATACCTGCCAGATGAATGATCTTTGCATTGGATTCCTTTCAGTACCCAACTCCATCCCCCTCCATCCCCCACCTCTCTCTTGTTGCGGCAAAATGTCAAATGCCTCCTCATACCAAACAACTCCAACTATAAATACAAATGTTGATTGCCAATATTCACATTAATCTCCCACAGATACGAGTGCATGCCCCTTGCAGCTCCCACTCGCCTGCACTCCCCTGCACTCCCCTCCACTCACCTGCACCCCTCTCCCCTCCCCTCCACCCCACTGATTCTCTATCAACAAATATCTCACGCCACAATATTTAAGATGCCAAAGCGTTTTGCGTATTAATCGCCAGCAGCGCGAACCCCCAGAGTCGTTTTCGTTGTTGTTGTTGTTGTTGTTGCAGCAATCGTTGAATGCTGAACGCTGAACGTGACGGCAATTGAGTGGCGCCACCTGATGTTACCCAGAGGAGAAAAAAACTCACTTTTGCATAGGGAAAATCTGTGAAATGTTTCCCCCTTTGATTTCGAGGGAAATCCTCTTTTATATTCCTTTTCGAGATCGCAAACCTTCGGTTTTCCTCCGCTTTGATTGCCTCACGGTGTGACTTATGCGGGTGCCACTGCGGCACAAAACTGTACCAGTTGCAACGGCAGCAACACGCCGCGGCGTGGCGTGGTGCAGTTGTATGCTATGCTGCAACATGGAATGACTCGTTACGCCTGACCTATGTTGGCCATTTTTTTTTTCTATTTTATTTCTTTTTTTTTTTGTGGGCTTTGGCCGTCGCCGTCGCCGTTGCTGTCTGCGTCTGCGTCTGCGTCCTCAATTGAGTCTCTCTGAATGGTCTCTGAATGGCGTCCGATTCGATTATTCTAACATGAATTATAGTTCGTGTTCGTTGAATGGACAATTATGAATTTATCATGTTCAATTTTTTCGAGTACAGAGTACAGAGTACTCGTACTCGTACTCGTATTTTCTGCTGCTGCTGCTGCGGCTGCTGCTGCCTCCCCCGTCGCTACAGATCCATGGACTCCAATGGAAATTGGCAATATCTAAAGTTGTTTTCTCGTACATAATTAGTTTTTGGCCCCCGATTCTGTGTGCGGGGGAGGGGGCGGGGTGTCTGTGAAAATGTATGTAGTATTTCCCAATCGCCTTGGAGATTTATTCGCAGTTTTCAGCGGGAGTTGGGAAATGTTCGGGAGGTCAGATATTTCGATATATCTCCAATGGTTTTCCTGCACATTTTTTCAAGTTTTCAGTCACAAAATTTACCTTATTTTCTTTATTTTTTTTCGCCTTCAATTATTTGTGATATTTCCATGATATTTCAGAAGAAAAAAAAAGATTTATGGGAAAATTCAGTATTTCCTTCTTTCTTCAACAATTCCTTCAGATAATCCCTTTATTTCAACGGAATGTTTATTTCAATATTTCAATGATTCTCAAAGAATCTCCAAATAATAGAACACAGAAGAGGAAAATTGCCCTACATATCTTGGTTTTCCCAAGATGTATCCTTTTATTTCTTTTACAATTCTTAAGCTAAAAGATATAAATACCAAAAATATATCCTGAAATATTATATTTCAATAATTTGTATTCAATATTTGTATGCTCGTTTTCGGGATTTCTTGGATCGAATTTTAAATATTTGAAGGTTCCAAAATATCTTCAAAGAAAGAAACCCAGAAATGTAAAAAATAATTTAATTTTCTCTCTTTCCATGGCTGCAGTAACAATTTCCACCAATAAAAAAAATGGATTCATAAGATTTAAATTTCGTTGCATTTTCCACGGCATTTTCCTTAGCCAATGCCATGTGTATGCCCCCCCAGGGGTCTTCTATTTATTGATCAATAAATTTATGAATATTTATCGCGTAATTCGGTGACTAGTGAGTGCACTCGCGAGTGCCCCTTCGCTTCGCTTCCCTTCCCCCACCCCCACCCCTACCCCTTCACCTTCTCCCAGCCAATGATCGCATGTGGCTTCGGCATCAGTCATCCGCTCAAACAACGAAAAAAAACAACAACACACACACACACTCACACACATACAATTTGAGCAATAATTTAGCAGAAATTGTGCTGTAAAAAATTATTTGTTTATTTATTGAATTTAAATAAAATACAACAAAAATTCCAAGAAAAAACATAAAATAAACATTGAAAAAAAAAACTTGATGGAAATGGAAATGGCAGGAAAAATTGCAACTGCAACGCGGGGCGAAAAATTTCGATTTCGCTTTCGATTTGTGTTTTTCTGTATTTTTTGCTTTGTTTTTATTGGAATTTAACGAGCGCGACTCGTAACCCTGCCTCCAGCCAGTGCTCCGATATAACCGATAATATAGTGTCGTAAATCCCTGGCAAAGAATTAGTCATGGGAGTGCGTGATAAATTCACTTTTATTTGTCTTTCGTGTGAGAATGTAGCCGCCCGTAGTCGCCCCCCCTCCCCCCCACCGCCCCCCCGGAGGCAGGCACAGGCACTCTGTGACTGTGACTGTGACTGGGACTCTGTCGATTCTTTTGTTGCCACAGAATTTGTGCGCCATCGCCTTCGATTTTTACTTTCCGTTTGGGTCGTTGACCACCAATTCCGCGGAACATTCACCTTTCCTCTGTCCCCCTCCCTTCCTTCTGGGCAAAGCCAATGTCAAAGTTTCACTTTTGTGGCAGCAGCAGCAGCAGCAACCTGTTGAGGCGATTCTTCTGGGGGCCTGATTATGCAATTATTGGCAATCACTTTCATGCTCGTTTAGAGCAGCGGGCGGCCCCGCTCTCTGCCTTCCCCCGCCCCCCCCCCCCCCCCCCCAAAGAAAAGGGAAATTACATAAAAGTAAGCAACTAAATTTTCGCTTTTTGGGATTTCTGCACGTTGTGCCGCACCGCACCGAGCCGCACCGAGCCGCACGAAAATATTCCAGACGCTGCCACAAAATCGCCACGAATCGATCGCAAATGAGGGTTAGAGTTCAGCAGCAGCAGCAGCAGCCGCAGCAGCCTTTACTGCGGGCGGGGGTGGTGGTGGGGGGTGCGGGGTGGCCCCAAGTCCGCTGGAGTCTGCTGCTCGCTGGCGTTTTCCTTTGTGGCATGGCATGGCATGGCCTGGCCTTATTGTTTGGCAAATATTTGTGCCACATAATGGCGCAAGGTTTTGTGGCGCTGGACTCTCTCTGGGTATCGTTTCGCTACGGTTACGGTTACGGTTACGTTTATAGAAGAAGTCTACAGACAGTCGCTTAACCCCATTTGATGGACGGCCGGGGGCTGGGGGGCATGGGGGGGCAGGGGCATACAACGAGTTTTGATGCTTATCGCTGGTGTTGGTGTTTGTGGCACGCATGCGTTAATTGTTGGTGGCATGGGGCGACCGAAAACAGCAACAACGACAACGCACACATCCTGCGCGTGCCCCCAGACCCAAATACAAGCCCAAACACAGACACACACACAGACAGACACACACACAATATATCAAAATCTAACACTGGCGCTGGGGATATCGCATTTGCCTCCGACTCTGATTGCAACGGCATATAAATCATTCCTTCCTTCGCGCTCTAGACTCGAGAGTCGCCTCGGATTTGGAGTCCAAGTCGGAGGCGAAGTCGGAGCTGGAGCTGGAGCTGGAGCTCGGGGTGTCTCTCTTTTTGTGTCGATTGCAATCATCTCGGAAAAGACAGCACGCACGCGCGTGCCAGGATAAGCAGGCGGAGGGCGGAGGGGGGGTGGCCGCAGAAAAACAACTTCATTAGAGGATTAGGGGGAACAACAACAAAAATGAAGGAAAACCGTGCGGGGGAAAATTCATGAGCGCGTAAAAATGATTTACGCAAGGCGACAGCCGAACAAGTCTTTGCACTCATTTCAGCAATTTGACAATTAATCAATTGCCACAACAACAGCAGCGGCAGCAGCAGCGGCAGCGGCAGCAGCATGAGGCAGCAGCAACAACTGCATTAGTCAGCGGGCAGCCAACACGATCTGTGGATCGGTAGAGGATATATCCCACAACGATACCCTAACAAAAGGTTGGGAAAAGGAAGTTGATTTTTGGTCAAAAGTGGAGCCCATTTTGAGAGATTCTCATGGATTATCGGCTGATCATATATTGAGGATTATTCCTGACTTTTTGTGGCTATTCCGTACAGAAAAATTGAGAAACCAGCCATAAACTTCTAACCGCAGATTTTCACCTTAAAGAATCTATCAAATGTTCTTTATTTTCAATGGAAAAGATCATACGATAGTTTCCCCATCACTATACCAAATAACAGATGGAATAAACTTATATCTTGCATTCTCTATATTCAAAAGCATCTTTAAAATTATATATTTGGAGAGAAACCCTAGAAAAACCCCAAAAAACTCTTCAGAATTGACTATAGATTGTACAGAAAGGTATAGCCATAGCTAGCAAAAAATATTTACATTTTGTATGGACAGTTTTCCTGTACAAAGTGTTGCATTTTCTTCCAAAGAAACGATCAAAAGATAAGGGATTTTTATTCGAACAAAATCTCGAAGAAAATCCCTAAAAATCGAATCAAACTTTGAATTTCAAAGGTATATCCACAAGTAAATACATATACATACATATGTATGTACATATAATTTAATGATCCAAGCGGATCCCCCCAAAATATCTACCTTTCTGTTTCTAGTCCCATACAATTTCTCTCCCCAAGCTTTTCCCTCGAAAATACCTAAAATATATCTAGTTAAAATAATAATCTTTAAAGATTCCTGCATAACATATCCCACAATCAGACCAATATACCCTTCTGTGCTGGATTCAGAAGGGGGTAACCCTATGTTCGAAGTCTATTTGCAAAGAGTTGTCTATTTTGAGGTCAAATGCCTGCGATTTTTACCATTTTCGTTCGCTTCTCTGTCGCTGCTCTGTCGCTGCTCTGCCGCTGCTCTGTGGCTGCTCTGTCGCTGATTTGTCGCTGCGCTGTCGCTGCCCCGTTGCCTGGGGTTCGTAGCCAGAGTTCAGAACGTGCGGGTGCTTGTGCCTTGGAACCACATAAGAAATCTATAGTTCGATCTATCCATCCATCTATCGATTCAAATTGCCTTTGTCTTCGCGTACCTTTGTGTGTGTGTGTGTAAGTGTGTGTTTGTTGCTCGCTCGCTCGCATGGCAATTGGCGGGCGACTAAGTGACATGTGACATATTGTCAACGCATTGGCCTGACGATCATTTGCATAAATTCCGCACAGCACACTGAAACAGAAACCACAGTGCAACAGTCATGGCAACAGGCACAGCCATAGCCCCATAGCCCCATAGCCATGCAACCAGCCAGACAGACCACGAGACAGACAGGCAACAATTGTGTTGACAAACATTGTTGCTACACATGCAACGCGTCGCGTAGCGTAGCGTTGCCTCGTGGTGACAAAAATGTTGCTGTTAAACCGAACAAAAAAAAAAACAAAATAAAAAAAATTGGCTAATTGTGTAAGCAATCGTTCGAGTACGAATACGAATACGAATACGAGTACGTTCTGGGGCATATGTCAGGCGGCTAATCAGCAATTGTTGTTGCTGTCAGTCCCGTCGTGAGTCGCCCCCAAAATTGGCCAGGGAGTTTATGCCACAAACCACTTTTGATAAAAAAAAAAAACTCCTGGAACGAATGTGGCAGGGGCCAGGCGGTCAAAATGTTTTATATTAAATTTCATTAAATTATTAAAGCCTTTAACCCCAAGAGCACACAGATACATAGATACAACGGCCATAATGGTCATAACACATGTTGCAGGCGGCACAAAACAGCTGAAGAGGCATGAAAACTGATAGTTGCAAGTGTTTTTGATACCCTGCAGCAGAGAGGTCTGATGATTTGTAGCCAAGGTTGGGCACAAGAGCAAGTAGAAACAGTGCTTCAGGCAAGGATTGGCAACATTCCGTACAAAAGCGTCACACAAATGGTCAAGAATCGCAAGGCGAAAGCAACAAAAAGCTTCCAATGTGCGTGCTTTGTTGTTGTTGCTGCTGAGAGAGAGAGAGCAGTGAGTAAAGAATGGAAGAAATGGCGAGAGTAGCAAAGCTCGCAGAGGAAAAGAAGTGCAGTGACACTTTAAGATCAAGAGGGAGAGAATGCCAGAATCGGAGCAGAAGCTCGTGTATCAGCCGAGTGTGGGAGAGAGAGAGAGAAGAGGACACAGAATGAGTTGCAGTTACTGCGAGAGAGAATGAAGTGTGCGTGTGTTTGCCGAGTGCAAAGCTCGTCTATGAAACGAAGATCAACAGTTAAGATAAGACATTTGCCACTCACTGCAAAAAACCCCAAGCGAAATAGCAACAAGCTAAATGTGCAAGAGCTGGAGCCCCCCCTCTGCCCCTACTGACAATTAAGAAGTTAATTTCCCAATATCCCAAAAGGAAAGTAAATATTTTAGCAATGAACCCCAAGGCTCCAAGGTATATTCCAGGGTATCTTTGTGTTCGGCTATATAGGAAAGGCATCCGCACACCTCGTTATGTTTCATCGTTATGTTTTTGGCTGCCAAATAAATTGCCGTGTATTTATTGTGCCCCCACACCCCCACCACCCCCACTCCCCCCATGTGACGTCTTCGGCTTGGACTTCGCGACGTCGACGGGGTGGTGCGGGGGGGTGTGGTCTGTGGTGTGTGTGAATAATTTAATTCGAATGGTTAAAACGTGACCAATTTGGTTTATTTACACGTATTGGGGCATAAATTGCACTTTAGTTTGTTGCACATTTCATTGTTTGTGGCAGCAGCAGCAGCGGCAGCGGCAGGGGGCGGCAAGCTTTCACTGTGCCACAAAATAGTACGAAAAAAGCACAAAAATAGAGTCATTAACATGCCGCAAAAGGAGAGCATGCATCGCAGCAGAGGCGCGGAGACGCACTCCACCAATGCACCAATCCACCAATCACATGGGTACTTAAGTCGATTTTATGTCTTCATTTGAGTGGAGAGACAGTGGGAGATATATATACTGCCCCATGTTGCACGTTGCACGCTCTAGATGCCCCGCACCATGTTGTTGCGTACAAATTACGAGGCAGCCAACCAATCGACAGCGGTGCGGCATCCTTCTATGGTAGGTTGTTGCCTGTTTGTGTTGCACGTGCAACACACAGGAGAGCAACGGGCAGGGGGCGACGGGCAGCGGGCAAAGTGAATTTGCATTTTAAGTGGAATTCTCTCTTCCACAAATAAGAGGCGATTGCTGTGGCTGTGGCTGTGCCCCTGCTGCTGCTGCTGCTGTCCTCAGCTGTGCCCCTGCTGCAACACGTGCCAATTAGCCGCACAGCAATTTGGCCAAATTGCAATATGTTGTTACCTGTTAGGCGTTGACATTCGAGCAAGCGAAGCATTTTATGAAGTTGTCGTCGCCAATGCCACAATCGGCACTCCGACTCTCCCTCTCTCGAGCTCTCCCTCTCTCGACTGGCGGGGATTTATGGCACTGAAAGGAAATCCTCTCTCGCACCCGATTCCTCGGCAAATCTTCTGTCAATTACCCTGGAAATGCTCTCTTAATTCCCCTGGCAATCCTCTCTCAATCACCGTTAAATGGCAGCACCTGCTCTCGTGCTTTCGTGCTCTCCTGCTCTCGTGCTCTCCTGCTCTCGCGATTGACAAATCACAATCTTTGCTCAATTTTCAGGCTGCACTTTTGAACCCCATTTTCCATTTTTCCCATTCGATTGTCGATTGGCGCCCACCGACCCCATTCCGTAATGGATAATCGATATCTGTGTCTATATATAAATTGATATTATGCCGAAAATAATTATGCAACATCTTGTGGCGGGATGTCGCGCGCGGGGGGAGTGGGGGTGGGCTGGGGGGCTGGGGGGGTGCTTAATATCGCCGGCACAGAATCAATAAAGTTTTATGCACGAGCTGCACTCCACTCCACTCCGTTTTCAATGTGTGTGTGTGTGTGTGTGTGTGTGCGCCTGCCCCTGTGCCTTGCAACAATTTGCACCCAAAAGCCAGCCCAATGTTGCACACTGCACTGTGTGCCACCCATCACCCACTGCTGCGACTGCTGCGACTGCCTCTGGTGGGGGTTCAGTGGGTCAGCAGCGTCACGTTTGAAGCCGCAAGCAGCGCAGCGCCACCAATGCACCATGCAGCATGCAACAGGAACCAGTTGCAGTTGCAGACCAATTTCGTTTTCATTTTCAGAGTTTCACTCTCTCTCTCGCTCGCTCGCTCGCTCGCTGAAGGATCGATGGATCGATGGATCGTTGGCGGGGGAGGAGGCGAAGAGTCTTTGGTTTTCTTTTGGTTTTCTTCTCCTTTTGCATATCTGTGGCAATCAATCATTAGACGCAATCATTGAACGGCACATTAACTCGCCACGCGGCTGTTGCGGCAGCCAGATATTGAAAACTAATGCGCGACGCCCACTGGACACTTGGTGCAACGCAGTGGCAGTGGCTCGGTGGCTCGGTGGCTCAGTGGCTCAGTGCCTCGTTAGCGGGGATTAGCAATTACCCGCAAAATGTGGCAGAGGCTGGGGCAGGGGCAGATCTAGAGACAGATCTCGACGCAAAAGGCTACACAAACGACAGCCAGATTGTCAGTCATTTTGTCAGGCGCTTAATTGCGGCACAAAGAACGGTGCAACGTGCAGCGTGCAGCAACTGCCACTGGTATGGTACTGCCACTGGTACGGTACAACAATGACACTGAACCAATGGAAAAAAAAAACAAAAACAGAAGGAAAAAAAAAAAAAACTTTGGCATGACTCAGAGACTGAGAGACGGAGAGAGACTCATGTGGCCATCAGGAAGTGAGGCAGGCAGCGTGAAAGAGGCTGCCACATGGCTGCCACAGTGGAATAGATCTGCCACTCGATGGCCCCCACTGTACACAGTGTTCCACTGTACAGTGAAATCCTTGACATAATGACCCCTTTTAGCGCTGCCGAAAGATAACAATGGAGGCAGGCTCCCCGAAACAGCTGCCTGGACGTGGAGCATGGGCATGGGAGCCTGTGGCATGTAGCATGTTGCATGGATATGCCCCGCAAATGCCAAACGAGGCTGTGGCTGCCTCTCTGGCTCTGGCTGTGGCTGTGGCTCTGGACTGGCCAGACAATGACGTCTAATTAGTTGCACTAAGCCAGGGGTACATGCCACAGCAGCGCGCAGCAGCAGCAGCAGCAGCAACGTTCAACACGTGCATGGCAGCTACTGTTTGCTGCTGCAACATTGCTGCATGTTTCCATGGTTGGACTGCCTTTGCCTTGCAACAGAATGTAATTCAATCATGCGCCTGCCTTGGAGTAGGCTTTAACCATCGACTCATGGCTCATGGCTCATGCCTCATGTTGCATGAAAGCTGGGTGCTCGCTCGCCTGCTTGCCCAATCGATTGCATCGTATGAGGAGACGCACGTTGCAGACCCCTCTCCTGAGGTCAGCTTCCAATTTGCGGCAGTGGCAGGCAGGCAGGCAGGCAGGAAGAGGGGCAAGGGGCAGGCATACACTTTCGATGGATCAGCCTGGGGCTGGGGGCAGGGGGAAGGGGCCAAAACACTTGGCCAGCGCCAGGGAAGAGGAATGTTAAATGGAAGATTAACTGGCGGCCATCATCCGCTGCTCTTTTCCCACTTTTCCGAATCTCTTCAATTTTCTTTTCTTTGCTTTCTTAACTGCAGGAAATTCTAATTATTTCTCTACTGCCGGGATTATTGGCTAATTCCGCGCATCCTCTCTGTGCCACTGCCTGGCAGATTCGACCTCCTTTTCCTTGTTAGCATCTTTGTCTCTCTCTCTCTCTCTCTCTCTCTGTCTCTGTCGCGGGCTCATTTAAATGTCTTTCGATGGATTATTAACCTCATTAGCAAGGAATTCTCACTCCAGAGAGAGAGAGAGAGAGAGACACTCCACAGTCCACACTCCTCACGAGGTGTAATCGGGTTTCTGTTCGTTTCTGTTCGTTTCGTTTCCACCACTTATTAGAATCGTTGAATTATGGCGGCACACAGTCTCTCCTGTCCCCTCCTTGGCTCTTCTCTCCCCTCCTCCGATCTGCCACCATTCTGCACTCCCAAGCCCAAGCCCCAAAGACACCAAAGACACCAATGCCCAAGCCCCCAAAGTCCACCCACGCAATGAAAATGCTGCAAAATGAAAATGTTCATTAGATTTGCAACGGTTTTCAGCGCAACATGTAATAAGTTTTTTGTCTCAATTCGAATGTACTCTTCCCCAAGGAAGGGTATATGGGCTCCCAGAGTGTCCTTGGTCCTTGTCTCTATTTTTCGTGGTTTTTAGGCTCTCTTCTTGGCCAAAAGCCTTGCCATTTCTGCGGAATTTAATCTGGAATAAATCGGGATATGAGGGGATTATCCCCGAAGGCTCTTCCCAGAGATTCTTCTCTTTCCCCTCTGGCAGAGCATCCCCTGTTCGTTCTGTCTGGCCGGTCTTCCCACCGTTTTCTTGCTGTTGTTTTCTTTGTGGCCAAAAGCCTTTTGCCTCTTTGCAAAGACAATGATTATGTGTCAATATGCAAAAGGCGATTTACACGCAAGTTAAAGCAACTAAATTGTATAATAAAAAACATTTTATTATGGAGTCGCTGCCGCAGCCGCCGCCGCGGGCCAAACAAATTGAGTGCCATGAAGGCAATAAATGGCTTGGCAGCAGCCAGGCCCCATGCCCAGACCCAGACCCGGACCCGGTTCTAAGCTACAGAAAAAAGAAGAAAACGCACCTTAGTGGCAGCAGCAGCAACGCACAATGCAACAGAAGAGGGGCAGTGGCAAAGGCAGTGGCAGTGGCAGGGAGCCAGAGGGGCAGAGTGGCAGAGTGGCAGGTTCAATGAGTCACAGAGAGCACTGTGGACTGTGGGCTGTGGGCTGTGCTGCTGCACCACCAAAAACAATTGTCAAAGTCTTTCTTGTTGTTGGTTTTTTGTTTGTGCAAAGAGTTTTATGGGTCAACGTGGCGTATAATTAATACAACAACTTCTTGGGCAACTTCCATTTGCCATTAGCCGGCGACTGCAATTGTTGGCCAGAACGAACCCCACTGCCAACACAATGATGATCGGCTGACGATGATGATGATGATAATGATGGTCATAATTGATATTGGCTGCCTGGTCGTCGTCTTTTTTCTCTGCGTTGATAATTGTCATAACCTTGCCATCATTTCCTGACATTGATCGATTTGCCCGTCGCACTTTGCCTTTTGTTTCTCGCCTTTTCTTTTTTGTTTTTTTTGGAAATTTATGCATATAATTGATTTTTGTTTCGCTCATTTTTTGTTGTGTTTTGGGAAGTCATGCCGCTGCGGAAAGGAAGAGTGAGAGGAAAAGGAAAAGGAAAAGGAAAAAGGCAATAACAATTGCTGACCTGATTGAATGATTGTTTTGGCTGATTCGATTCGTTCGATTCGTTCAATTGATTCGCAACTTTGCGGCAAAAAACATTGCAAATCGGGAAAAGGAAAACTGGTTCAAGGCTGAACAGAGAGAGAGAGAGAGAGGAAGAATGGGGAAAAACGAAAGCGATCGAGGAAGATCCGATCCCCATTCAGTGATTCATAGAGAGATCCAATTGAAGATCTGTGCTATGTCGCGATTAGATCTGAGCTTTAGATCCGTTGCAGATCGGTCTAGAAATTGTCAAATGCCGATCTATAGCCATTCCATTAGCTTTTGGGGATCTTCAGATGTTCATGAAATATATTACAGAGATCTAATGTCAGATCTGTGATGCTTCAGTGATATTCGAAATCTGAGAGCTCTGGGGATCCTTTGGATATTCGAACATCGATCTTTTGCATCTTAAGTGATCTTTAGGGATTCGAGTATTAATATATTTCACCTCTATTTATGATTTGTAGTAATCATCAGTGTTTCTAGTGGAAATTTACATACAAAATATGATCTTTTGTAGATCTATGATCGATTCGTAAACTCCCATGATTCCCAATCCAATTTTCGCTACTGCAGCTCTCAAATGACCTTCAATGATTCCCGATTCGATCTGCAGAATATATGTATATTGATCTTTAAAGATCTCCAAATCCAAATGCAATTCAAATATAATTCTAACAGCAGTTCTATCATCATTTAGAGATCTCCAAATGATTCACATTTCCATCCTCTGCAGAATACGGCAATGATTCATATTTCCCCCCTCTGTGCAGCTGCAGCTGCCCCTGCCCCACCATCTGACGTCAGCCAATTGTTTGATTTACAGCAATTGCTGCTGCTGCTGTTTCGGTTTCTTTGGCTAAAGACTTTTGTCATTTGGCCAACACACACACACGCACACCTTTTGGCTGCAAGAAACAAGCCACATTTGTGGCACCCACTCGCTGGCCAGAGATTCCCATGGCATGGCATGGCATGGCATGGCATGGCATGGCATGGCATGGCATGGCATGGCTCTCCAATGTATGACACTTCTGCTTCTGCGACAGTCGGTGTCAGTCTGTCCGTCTGTCCGTCCGTCTGTCCGTCTGTCTGGCTGTGCTGCGACGGCTTCCGCTTGTGTGTGAGCGGTGGCTCTTGGGCCTGACCAAATTTGGCAACAGCACAGCACCGGCACCAGCACCAGCACAGCGCCCAACAGCGATGGCTGCCCCTGATGGCAGCTGATGATGGCGCCCGCGCATGCGTGCAACAACTGTTGGTGGTGCAGTGCTGCAGCAGTGTGCTGCCATAATCATCATCATCATCATCATTTATTTCGATTTTAATTGTGAATTTTGCTTGGGCTCGCTCGCTTCTATGTGATCTACCTCAAGCGCTCTCCTGCCCGTGCGCCTTCTGCCTTCCAGTCAGCCGCTGGCTACTCCGCTGCCTTCCCTCTGCCACTGCACTGCCTTCCCTCTGCTGCTGCACTGCCTTCTGTCTCTTTGGCCTCTGCTACTCCTCTCTTCAGCCTTCACTCTTCACTCTTCGCTCTACGCTCTTCCTCTCCCCCCACCACTTGCAGCGTTGGACATATTGTGCATGTTCCCTCCACAGATTACATGCATAAAAACGGTTGCTGTTCTCTTTTTTTCTCTCTTTTTTTTTTGCTCTTTAATTCTTTTTTTCTTCTGTTATTGTTGTTGTTGTTGTTGTTTTGGGCAAATCTTTAATGAATCTTTGTGCAGGTTTGTGTTTCTTTTTGCTTTCGTTTTGTTTTTTGTTTTTCCTATGCAGTTGCCTTTTTTTCGGGTTGCGTGTGGGCCTCAAATCGTTTTTATTATTATTGCGCTTGTCGTGTAATTTAATTTATGAATCTCTGCAGATGGAGGGGGTCTTGTACCGAGTACTTCTCTCCCTCTCTCCCTCCCTCCCCCCCTCTCTCTCTCTCTCCCTCTCTCGCTTGTGGTGCTGCATAATTTTCTAATGCTGACAAATGGGATTTGGATTTATGGCTTTTTGTGTGATTTGTTTGTGCCCCACGTAGGTGTCTGCTGTTGCCGCCGCTTGTTGTTGCAGCAACAGTTGTTTTGTTTAGTTTTGTTTTGTGTTTTTTGATTGAAGATGTTGCAAGCGATTCGACCTCGAATGAAAAACATGGTCTCTAAAACTTTAATTGCGAAAATTTGTAAAGTTTTGTTGTGCTTTTTTTTGCCTACAAACGAGTGCACACACCCGATCCGAGACACGAGACCCGAGACCCGAGAGATTCGTTTGATATATGTCCGAATTGTATGGTTTTTTTTTCGGCACAAATTACCATATTGCTCTGGTTAGGACCGATCCACGGCATCGATCTGTATCTGTATCTGTCTCTGTATCTGTGTCTGCTTTCCCATAAACCCCGTGACTTTGCTTTGTGCCGCTGCCGCTGCCGCTTTGTAGCGCTGCTAGTCCCGTGCTGCCCCTGCAAAAACCGTTCTAATCTAAACTCATTATAATTAAATAAGTCACGAGTTTTGAATTTTAATCCGAGCGCTGACTCTCTGCACCGCTGACAGACAGCCAATTCAGGCAGCAGCTACCGCCAGCAGCCCAGAGTCAATGGCAATTCCCGTATTCTCTTTTCAGCTTCTCTTTGTATTTTTTTTTGTTTTTTTTTGTTTTTTTGGGGCAATTTTATCAGCAAAGCAAAGCAAAAATCGCACAAGCCAAGGTCTCAGCCGGGCCAGGTCTCGGTCTCTGCCGCCCCACTGGAAGCACTGGAAACACTGAAAAGAAACGTTAATTATATGGCTAGAACAGAGCTCTCCGGACTGGAGTTGGAGTTGGCGTTGGAGTCGGAGTCGGTGATGGAAGGCACTAAAATTTGCACTTTAGGCAGCAAGGGTTCAGCAGGGGGCTCAGGCAGGGGGCTGGGCGGGGGGAAGTACCGCTACAAATTACTTAAAAATAAAATGAGCCAAATTAGCAGCAGACTCCATCTCCGCCCCCCACCCCCCACCTCCACCTCCACAACAGAAAATGCTACTGATTTGGACTTGGATTTGGGGGACTCGGAATTCTTTTTGTTTTTGTTTTTTTTGCTTTTGCTTTTGCTTTTGTTGTATCCGATTTCGATTTCGATTTCATTTCGAGTCAAGGTCTAAGCGAAGGTGTTGAAATGCTGGCTGGCTGCTGGCTGCCGCCGCTCTTGTGTTTGATTTACGACTGATGCCACTCGGTGGGGCACAGTGGTGCTGCTCGGAAATTGCTTTGCAAAATTGGCCAGCCAGGAATGGGGCAAGCAGTTGGCAGTTGGCAGTTAGCAGCCAGCATAGAACCAGAGCCAGACCCAGAGCCAGGCCAAGAGAGCTCTTTTTCAGCTTTCAGTATTAAGTGCTTTGATAGCTGCTTCTTGCTGACTGCTGCTGCCGCCGCTGCCCCTTGATTGTTGCCCCTTGGATGTTGTTGCCCCTTGGATGTTGTTGCCTGTTGTTGCTGCATTGTTGTGTCGATTTTGTGCGGCATTATGCAACTCACGACAATGACAATTCACGGCAGGACCTTTGACGACCTACAAGCGTGTCGGCAACCCCCCCTGCCCACCCCCTTGCCACCCGCCCCCGTCACCAGAGCTCGCCTCACACTTATTTTCATTTTCATTTTCATTTTCATTTGTGAAGATGCCAAAGCAAGCCCAAGAAGACAAAGTGGAAGTGCAGTTCCAGTTCCAGTCTTTAGTTTCGGTTTTTTTGCTGCCTTTTTTCTCCTTGGATTTCTGTTTCTGTTTCTGTGTCTGTGTCTGTTTCGGTGCTGGAACTCGTATGACAAATCGACAAATCGATTTACATAGTTTTCGGAGTCTTGTTGGCGGCGGCAGCCGCTTCTCCCCCTCTCCCCCTCTCTCCCTGTCTCTGCTGTGGGGGCTTGGGGGTTCATTAGGTTTGGCTTTAACTTTGGATTTGTGGGCCAATTAGGTTCGGTTTTCATTCGATTCTCGTATTAAAATGTCAGGCCTCAAGACGGCTTCAATGCCCCTAAATTCTTGCACTTACACTTACTCATATCATTCCCCTACCCCCTACCCCCTACCCCCCTAGCGCGCTTTATCCCTTGCTCCCCTCATTACGCTGCCTTTTGGTTCTGTTGTTCCCGAAATCTCACAAGAATTTACTCTTTTTTCGTGCCATTTTGGCCAAGCGGGCCAACGAGTGGTATGAGCAACATTTCTGGCAGAAGGTCACACCCACAGTGGTGGAACTGCAGGTCCTGTGGATGGAGGACACGTTCCCGAAGGCTGAAAATATCCCCCAAATGAATCTACCGTTTGTCGGTGAAATTCCTAATCTGAAGAAAACCCTTTGGAAGGATCTAAATATCTTTTAGAATCCTAGAAAGAGCTTGGGGAAAATGTTTCTCATGATATATCGCTGATTGGAGAACCCTTCCTTGTGACCTTCATCGCTGAAAAGTCTCCCCAAAGAACCATATATACCATATACCCTATATAGCTTATATACTTGTTGCTACAAATCTCTTTTCCTGGCAAATAATTTCCCATGATTTTGATTGACATTCAAGCGATAGCTTGAGAACCCCCCACCCCCCCGCCAGCCACTCCCCCTCGCTCTGCAGAGGCGTAAGCACAGCAGCTGGCAATCGCTTTGGACGGACGGACGGACGGACGGACTGCAGAGCAGAGACATGTTCTGTTCTGCTGTTCTGCTGTTCGACTGTTCTGCTGTTGACCATGTCCAAATGTGTCGCATGTCCGAGGTGTCTGGCGGCCCTATTAAGAGCATGGCATTCGAAATGATTTATATAATGCGCTGGCATTGTCTTTGGCGGAGCAGAGTGTGATTGCAGACATGAGATAGGAGTAGCAGCGGACCCCCTGTAAGCCGTGATGCCGGGAGCCGGGAGGCGCCCAGAGGGGAGTGGACGCTGTCCAGTGTCCAGATTGTCAACAGACATTTGACATTTTGGTTGTCACTTTTCTGTTTTGTTTTTTGTTTGTTTTGTTTGCTGGTTTGCCCGACATTTAACACACAACATAAATTAGAAAAATTTTTTTGGCAAAAATGAAATCAAAAAAAGACACACAAAATGACAGGCAAAACAAATCCAAAACAAATCCAAATCAAATAAATAAAAATAAATTTAATATAAATTCCTTGGCGTTAGAAAAACAGAGAGGGGGAGGGGGAGGGGGTGATCCTTGACGGCACAGAAAGGTATAAATTTTGAAAACAAATATTATTTGTAAATGCATTCAGAGTAGAAATAAACACACCCAAATTTAAATTAAATATTTGGTTTCTAATTAAAGAAAAAATAATGAAATAAAATAGAATTCAGCTTGATCTAAAAAGATTAAAATGTTTAAAAAATTAGAATATATTAAATTTGTAGCAAATATAAATATATTTTTTTTATTATTTATTTATATTTTTATTTATTTATATATTTTATTTTAATAAATCTACATTTATTTTCAATATTAAATATTATTCTTTTTTTTTTAGACATTGCTATTTATTTTTGAATACTTCCCTTATGAAATTAATAAACAACAAACACTAGGAATTGACAATAAGTGTACAAATCTAACAAATATTAATCATCTAACAGTTAGTTTTCAGACTGATAGTTTGGGATCGTTTTCCTCAACTCATCGCTGGGTGGGAAGGTCGTTCCGATGAAGGAATTGAAATATTATCTAAATGTAAATATTAAAAATAATACAGAAAATAAATAAATAAAGAAAAGCAACAAATGGGGAATGGTATATAGAGTAGGGGGTATGGGGGTATGGGGTATGGGGAGCTGCACTCCAAGAGGAAATCTCTATAAGTATCTCTGTGTGCAGCTCTCTCGGCAATTAGCAGTCGAAACAAATTGAGTTAAATTAAATAAATTAAATAAATGCCTGGCATTTGATAGTCGGCGGGGCAGCAACATTGTATGGCAGCGCGCGCTCGGCAATCATTTCAACAATTTTCAATACGCGTTCCCGTCCTTCCGTCCCGTCCGTCCGACCCGTCCGTCTGTGGCGACAATTAAAAATCAGTTTTGGCTGCTCCACAGCCGTCGGGGCTCTCTGGAAATGCCTTAATAAAATGTTAATAACTTAATCAATATGCCATAAATATAAGCAGCAACAACTGCAGGCAGCCAGCCAGCAGCAGTGGCAGTGGCAGCAGCAGTGGCAGCAGAAAAAAAAACAAAGGCTGGAAAAAGCCTGAAAGGCTCCCTGGGACTGCAGGCGAGGGGCAGCCGCTGCGGTTGCTTCGGCTGCTTCGGCTGCTGCAACACTTTTGTATGCGAAAACAGGGGAAAAAAATTATAAAAATAAATTCTTGAAACTTGTTTGCTGCATGCGATTACGTCGACAATCGACGATCGACAATCGACCATCGACGACGTCGTCGTCGTCGTCGTCGTCGTCTGTCTGCATCTGCGAGAGATCGCATGAATTTCAAAATCGTCGACACAGCTGTGACGAATCTTGAAAAATCATTTGCCGGAGAGCAGGCAGGAGGATGTGGATATGTGGCTGTGCGGCTGTTGCCTACGAGAGGGCGGACCATGGCACATGGGGCACATGGGGCACACGGAACGAGAGCGAGAGCGGGAGCGGGAGCGATGGCGAGAGCTGCAATTACCACTCGATGGGGGCCTCCGTTGCTCGGTGGGGCCTGCAAAACGCTTTTCACTTTTCAATAGCCATGCCACTAATTTGACAGGCGGGCGAGCAATCGCCATCACTCCTCCAGTTTCCAGCTCCAGCTACAGCTCAGTCTCCGGCTCCGTCTCCAGCTCTGGGGTTCCACTGTGGCTCTGACAAAGTGTCTTGGATAGCCATATACTCGTACGTAATATTGATATAGTCGATAGGCGATACTCACAATAGAGAGAGAGAGAGGGAGAGAGGGAGAGAGGGAGAGGGGGAGACCACAGAGTAGGGGATGGGGAACAGTGGGACACAATGGGAATAATTGTGGAATAATTATAGCTTGATCTTTGCAGATTTATGTGGATTAAAGAATGGAGTCCCAGGCGAAAAATAATCAAGGATCGTTGCAAGAAACTCCAGACTATTTGAGGGTGCATTTTCCAAGTGTTTAAAGTGGGGTCATCGATGGTATCGAGCTCAACGATCCCTCAAACAAGCCTTCTTGTATCCGAGATGATTCACGTGGAAATTCGTATTCATTTTCAGATCTTTCCGATCTTTAAAGCACAGTCCGCAGAGCATCATATCTTAAGGAAACTTTTATTTGGGAAAAGTATTCCTTATGTTTATTGTTCTAGTTCTTTGTTCTTTTTTGTAAGACTTTCCAGGGATCAGAGTAAATCTCTACTCATTCCTTGGGCTTCCATTCATGAGTATTAAGGATTCCCTCCCCAATGGAAACTATTGGTGCGCTTCCTGAGATCCCTTCGGGGGTTCACCTCTGACAATGTGTCAGCAAATTCGCCGTTGCAGCCCACTGTGCCTGGGAGGGGGCATTCCTTGGCTTTTGTGTGACAAAGACAACTTCAGCTTCCTCTGCGACTGAGACTGGGACTGGGACTCCCAGCTGTAATATCTGTGGCTCTGTCTGCTCTGCATTGCCCCACAGCCCGCTCCCCGCTCCCCTGCTCTGCTCTGCTCTGTTGCTCTTGGCCAAGACAGACAGCTATCGATCAGCTGCACAGTTGGCAGTGGAGGCAGGCAGCTCAGCGGGCTTAATAATAAAAGCCCGCCACTTAGCCGGCAGTTGACTTTAATTTATGCAGTGCGCTCGAGGGGCCCGCAACTTGGCCCGGACGTTACTCTAGCCACCATATTCCATACCCCCCGCTCCACCCTCTATCCCCCCTTCCATCTCCCCTTTTGGCCACCTTTCCCCTTTCCCAGAGCTGTGCTGTGCGGCTTAAGCTTTTGCGTTTTGAGATGCGTGCCAGAGATAAAATGTAATTTGCTTGATTTAATTTTAGACGGCAGCACACGACCCCCCTCCCCCTCCCACTCCTCCTCCTCCTGCTCCGCTGCTGCTGATGTGGTAGCATCCTGTTTTTGGCAGCAGCTTAGCTTTCGGCCAAGTACTCCGTTTTTTATTATTTTCGTTTTGGTTTTTTTCGTGTGTGTCTCGCGTTTTTATTATTTTTAATTAGGCAACTGCAACAAATTTTTGCAGCAAAGTTTCATGTTGCAAAATGTTGTGTGCAGTCTCATGTAAGTGGCAAATGGCCAAGAGCCAGAGCCAGAGCTGGAGCTAGAGCCTCCCCCTGCCACCCAAGAGAGAGAGAGAGGGGGAGGGAGGTAGGGGGAGGCAGCCAGAGCCACTTCTAAAGTGGCTAATTGTGTTAGAGCATAATTTACACGTTGTGTTTTCGGTTGCCCCCTAACAAGGCGCTGGACATGTGCCTGCCACAAGCAGCGGCAAGCAGCAGCAACAGCAGCCACTTTGCTGCCGCTGCTGCCGTTGTTGCAACAACGCTTTCAGCCTGCCACACACACAAAATAAAAAAAAAACCAACAACAAAAATAAAGACAATATTTCTTGTTTGGCCAAGAGATCCCATTAAGAGCTTCTTACTAAACCAAATTTTACATCAATTTTAAATGGAAAATGCATCTGTAAGGAAAAAGTTATGGTCGGCAATTACATTTTTATGGAGTTCGGGGGGATCTGGGAGGTAGAGTGTGCTCTAGGTGATAAATATACATATATACATACATGTTATGTACATATGTAAGCCATAGAAGTGATTGCTACAAAATAAAAGCAGAATCAGAATATGATTTCTCTTCATACTCTCCTCGTCAGCACGAAGCCATCACCGAAATACGAAGCACGTAGCCCCGAAGCGAAGCCACAAGCAAAAGCAAATACGATGTGCAGTAAATAGCAAATAAATAGAAAAAGAGAAAGAACCAGAGAGCGAATGAACGAACGAACGAACGATGTGCACTTGCAGTAAATGCGAGGCGGCGGTAAAAGAAGAGATCAGAGCAGAGCAGCGCAAAGCAGAGCAGAGCAGCGCTGCCGAAAGCTTTCATCGATTGCTGCTGTTGCTGTTGTTGCTGCTTTTGCTTTTGCCATTGCATTTGCATTCGCATTCGGTTGCTTCTGCTCTCATTGGACATCGCTTGCTGTTGTTGTTGCTTTATTTGTTGTTCTATTCCATTCGGCTATTGCCTTTGCCTGCATGCTTGATCTTGCTCTCATTCTGTTCTGTTCTTATTATAGCCGATACTCAAAGTGCGGGTTCAGGGGTAAAAGTGCAGTGGCGTCCAAAAGGAAGCGCTTTTGATCCCATAAAGTATATATGTATGTATGTATGTACATATGTATGTGCACGTATTCTTGATTAGATTCTTCATGGATATCCGTCTGGTTTAACATATTTTGTATCCAGACACTCCTTTAATATCAAACCATTTTCTACGCCTCTTCCGCCCCCACGTAGCACAAAAATCTGTGGCATCCGCATAGAAGCATAGAAAATGAGCATATCTAGCAGTTTGCCGAATTTGGCTAATATCGGATCATTATTATGGCCAGAAAGAACAAATGAAATTGCAGCGGCTACGCAACGCCCCTCTCTCTCTCCGGTCTCTCTCTTTCACATATACTTTTCCTCGTGCCATAAAAGTAGATCCGCGGCTCTTGCCCCGTCTCCCAATGTTTCCGCTTCCCAATCGCCCTTCAAGGAAACAAAGTTTCTGAATCTTCCAGTTCCTTTTTTTCCAACAAATCAATTTTCATAGCATGCGGAAATAGTTAATTCCAGTAGATATTGATTAAAAAGAAAAAACACCCATTCAAACTCCTGTGTGCAGGATCGACAAGGATCTACAACTAATCCCTATCCCTATCCCATACCTTCTTTGTGGCAATCTGCAGTTTAGTTCGGGTGTTCTCCTGAAGTCCTCGATTTGTGGAAAACTTCAGTCTTCTCTCTTCCTGGCGGGGTCACCCACTGACTGAGGATCGCTCATAGAAGTGAGGATTTTGATCCTGTCGCAGAGCAGAAACAGAGCAATATTTCGGCTGTTTCTGTGGTGGAAGAGGGAAGGGGCCTTGCCCCTACTGCTTACATCAATTGATTCCCATTCAAATGGATTGCATTGAGAGGGCCTCTAATATAGGTCTCTCCTGTGAATAGAGTTAATATCCCCTCCCTCCCCCGATTCCGCACGCACCTCAGACGAGTCTTTTAGTGCAGTGATTGATTATGGGCCCCCGAAAATGACTCAGATCGGAGGGGTGTGTGCGTGTGTGTGCAGAGTGATGTCTTCATTCTCCGGTAGCCCCGGAGAGGCAGACACACTGCCGCTCAGAGCGTGGGAACTGTAGCCCCGCCATCCGAGTGACTGTCACACACACACACACACACACTAGCCAAGCAGCTGTGGAGCCGCGGAGCTGTGGGTCAGCATTTGATTAAACGCCTCGTTTTATTCAATATTTAATATGTGAAATTATTGACAGTCGATTGGGCAATGCAAACAGAAACGCACACACAGACAGACAGACAGAGAAGAGGGGAGAGGGGAGAGGGGAGAGCGGGGGGGGGGGGGGTGCAGTAGGTTCGGTACGGCCCCCGGTCAATATCAAAATTCAAATATCAATATTTACGCAGCAATTATGCAAATTTCAAATAAGTTCAGCGTCTCTCCAAACGGATCGAAACGAAACGGATCGGAATGGAGTGGAATGGAATGGAATACCTCTGTACCCCTGTACAGTATGTGTGCATATATCGTATCGGATCGTATCGGATCGGAATGGATCGTACGATGGCGGTCTATGACGAAACTCCGTTGGCATCTCGCGGCGGAGAGTGCCTGCCTGGTGCCTGGCCGACTGCTTGCCTCGTTCTCTGGGGCCTCTGGGGCCTCTGGGGCCTCTGTGCGTCTTATCTCTCTGGGAGATTGCATTCGCAGTGACATGCCGCATAATTGTTCTAATTACATGTGTCGCCCCCCACCACCCAACCCCTCTCCCCCCCCTCACCCCTTTTTAATGGCGCGTGGGAACAGCATTTGCCAGCGTTTGGTAATGCAAATATTAGCAATGTTTTCTGGTGCTTGTTGCCTTCTATTCTCGAGTGGCTTAGTGCATATTTCTTGGGCACAGCATGACACCTGTGTGCGGGCGCTTTGGAGGCGCCTCTGGTGGTTCTCCACAGTACTAGCCACTATCCACCGCTCAGGCGGTGTCCTCTAGTCGGCTAAGACTTCCCGCTGCTGTCAGCTCCTTAAATGTCAAGCCACGGAGTGGCGTCTAGCGACTGTCGTCTGGGGCAGAGTGTCATCATCAGCTCTTGGGGTGTGGGGGCGGGAGGGGTGGAGCGGAGCGGAGTGAGACTTGCAATTAAGTTTTGATATATTCAATTTGTCAGATTTTCCTGGAACTTCGCTGCCACAACTAATGATCATTTCTGATACTTCCTTATAAGCATTATACATGTACATTGTACATACATATGTATGTATATGTATGTATTTTGCCCCCACTCTAAGCCCGAGCCTGAGCCTGATCCTCTCCCACTGTGGCACCCCCGCAACTCTCTGCCTCTGCCTCTGCCTCCGTCTCTCTTTTTTCTCCTTCTTTTTCATAAGTGACAAATTTATGGCGCGTGTGTTGCAAACCACATAATTTGTCTGACTTTGAGCGCCCCACCACCCCCCACCCCCTCGGCAACCACCTCTCCTGGCTAACGAAGGAGGATCGGTCATTGGATACATCCGAAATTCGAAATCCGAAATCCGAAAATCATGAAATTTATGCGCAACGCCCCTCGGGCCAAATTAATGGATGCTTATTAATTTATAGCTATTTAAATGATCTCTCAAGGATCGCAACATTCCAGCATCCCTCTCCCCCTCTCCCTCCCCCCCTCACTCTCTCTCTCTCTCTCTCTCTCTAATGAAGTCTGATCTGTCGCCTGTGTGTGCGTGCGTGTGCGTGTGTGTGTATTTAATTTACACCTGAAACGAAGTTGGAAACTGAAAACCGAGAACCGAACTTGAACCTGAAATGCTCTACCCCCTCCCCCCCTCTGATCCGTTTGGTTTGCGGATCGGTGGGGGGTGAGGGGTGGGGGGTGGGGGGTCTGACTCTGGCTGCCATATAAATTAGCATCATGGGGAGAGGTCGGTCGATCGGTCCAACAAAAATCGCAGAAAAATTAAAACATTTTTCGCCTTTTTATTTCTCGGTGAAAAATGAAAGTGTTTGCTTTTTGGCCTTTTTTGAAGAGGGTGGGGTGGGGGTGGGGGGTGACTGTTGTTGTGGAGCTTGTGGCATTGACTGGCCATAAATTTGCGGACCACGGGCTGTGGCAGTATCCAGCTCATCGCTGAGCAGAGCAGAGCCGAGCAGAGCTCTCGGTGTGTGGTCAACCGGCAGGCTGCCACAGCGCCGCCTTTCTATGACTAAGAGCTGGCCCGCACAGCTGGCCAGGCCCGAACCGCTGGCTCTGTGCGGCTCTCTGGCTCTCTGGCTCTGTGGCTCTGTGTGGCCGGGGGGGGATCGGCGGCGATTGCATCGCTCTTTCTCCTCCATTTGAAAATTACTATTATAGTTTTATGTGCTATTATTTGGGCATCAAGCAAAAGGCAGCGAGCGAGCGGCCGAGCGAGCGAACGCCACAGCCCCCGCAGCGCACAAAAGATCTCCCAAGACACACATGAAGCCCAGGCCAAGGCCCAAGCCAGAGCCAGAGCCAGAGCCAAAGCTGGAGCCAAAGCCAAAGCTGGAGCCATAGTTGGAGCCCGAATCTGTGGCTCAAGTTGAGGCCGAAACTGGGGGTCGGATCCATTGGACTTTTTGCATAATCGAAGCGGGTTGCTGTCCGGCGGCGGCGGCATCTTGATTAGCATTCAGAGTTGAAGTTAAAGTCGGCATCGACATCGGGCATCGGGCATCGGACTGTGCCACCACCACCACCACCACCACCCTACGGGCAGCCGTTGGTGGCAAGAATCTTTTTGGCGCCAAACAGCCAGTCAGCCAGCTCGGGCCAGCTCTGGGCAGCTCTGCTCTGGGAGATACATTTTCTAACTGTTGCGGAGGATGATATCTGTAATCTGTTTTCTTTTTTGGGGGCCATGTGGCATGCAACGACGAACTTGATTAACTGCCAATGCAACTGCCAATGCAACTGCAACATTTGGTGGCCATCGCTTCTCACACAATTAAAATGCCTTCTTGTCAAAATGCGGCACTGGCGGCGGCGCCTCCTCCTCTGCGGAATGTCAATGCCACAGCTAGCCCCCAGCCCCCTTTCCGCCTATCTGTAGCTACCACCCACCCCCCCGCACCCGCTCTCTGTGCTGTGGCACAGCTCTCTTTGGTGGCGTGGGCGTTGCGTAGCGCGGCAGCAGCTTTTGGCTTTGTCGCCGATTGTCGCCTCGTGTAAATGTCAGAGATTGGCAAATGCCATAAGGCAGCCCCACAGCTCCAGCCTCAGCTCCAGCCTCAGCTCCAGCTCCCACTTGGGGCCTGAACTGATCTGAATTGTGGGGCACAAGGCTGGGGCTGGGGCTGCGGCAAGGCGCAAAACCAGTAGCCCCATTGGAAGCCAGTCGAGTGGCAAATGCGGCAAGCGCCGAGCCAAAGCCAAAGGCCAATCTATGGGGACAAGTCAATGGAGATCGAGACCAGGAGGAGGCGGAGGTGGGGGTGGGGGTGGAACCACTCTAAGGACAAGTTCAGACAGCAAACATGAACATGTCCAGCAAAATTTGGGTGAAACGAATCACTCTTTTGTGTGCGTGTGTGTGTGTGTGTGGCAGAAATCTCCTCCATTCTAGACTCTTGAGAGAAGGAGATTTCTGGATTCCCGATTCTTTTCAAAAACGGAAATGAAATGATCACACATGTCCACGCCCCCCAGAGAACGCTACGCCCACACACGGACCCCAAGCCAGAATGCTATAGAAATCAGAGCCAAGGACAGAGGGGGGAGGGTGGGAGGAGGGGGCAAAACTAAAGGCCAGAACAGACAGCCGAGAGCCGAGTGCAGAGTGCCGAGAACCGAGAGCGTAGCGCAAATTATTTCTCACCATTTATCTGTAAAAATTCGCATATTAAATAAGCGTGCAACCCGAAATTATCACGGACCTGGCATCGCAGAGACCGACCGACCGACCGACCGCAGCAGCCCCCTACCCGACCCGACCCGACCCGATCCGACCACCGAACCGACCGCCGAACCGATCCGTCCGACCAAGATCCGATCCGAGAGACCAAGAGTTGGCCAAGGCTCCTCCGAGAGATCGTAATCTCGTAAGTGTTTCTCTCTCTCCCTCTCCCTTCCCCCCTCCCCCCTCCCCCATCCCATCAATGAATGCCGAAGCGAAGCATTTATTTGTTTTTGTTTTTGCTTTTGTTTCTGCGCTTGTGTTTATTTATTTTACGCAAAGGATATGATGCCGTGGCAACGCCTACAACAACAGCGCCAGAGCAACGCCATGGCATAGGGCAAAAAGAGGCAGAAAAGAAAGAGAAAAAAAAGCAAAAGCTAAAGCAAAGAGGAAAAACAGAAAAGAAGATAAGACCCTCGCGCATCGAGCATTGGGGGAGGAAGCGCACACACAGACACACAGACACACGCACACATAATGGCAAGCGATCTACCTCCCCGTCTCTGTCCCCCACCTCACCCCACCCCACCCCACCCCACGCAGATGAGCATGATGATGATGTCGACAACGATTGCGATTGCGCCCATGGATTACAATAATTTAACATCATCATAATAAAACAATCAACGTAAGGCATTTATAGCAGGGGGAAGGGGCAGGGTGAGGGGGTAGAGATTCTCTGTGTGTGTGTGTGTGAGTGCTTAAGTCGATACAAATCGCCAATATGCCAAAAGGATAAAGGCAGGCGGCTGCAGCAATAAATTGAGAGGTCATTCTCTTTGCGATTCGCGGATGGCGCTTCGGCTGCCCCATGATCCCCGCAAGACTTTTGACTCCAAGCCAAAAAGAACCCAAAAGAGTGTGCAGGGGGGAGGGGGCCGGGGCAGGGGCAGGGAGGACTGTTCACACTGAACAAAAAAGTTAAAGGGCAGAAAGTGGGGAGGCAAATCGGTTTTTCTTTCTCGTTTCGTTTCGTGTTTCGCATCTTTTTTCCATAGCTTTGGTCTGTGGATTATCCTTTCTCTCAGTGTATATTGTGTCGCTTTTGGACTTGTGCCAAAGTAATTGATGTGCTCGCCTGACCTGTGGGAGTTTACGAATCACAGATTATCTCCACCAGACAATGGAGAGCCAGCGACTCACGTCGTCGCTTGCTTTTTTTTTTTTTCTCTTAAGTTTTTTTTTTTTTTTTCTTTTTGGTGCACGCCCACCAGACGATGCCACAGACACAGCCAAAGAACGAAGGAGACATGCCACAGATCCAGAGGGAGAGGGATCCCTTTTGGAGGTTTCCTCATTGATTAAGCCCCGTGTCCCGTATTCCGTAACCCGTATCCGTATCCGTAAGATATGCAATGAGGTATCTTTGCTGCTCCGTCAACAGGTGAAAAGGCGACATTCAGCACAGGGAAAAAAGCCCCCAAAATCTATAGGAAAAACGACGAAAGAGATCGATGAAAAGAGCAAAGGAAAAGCCAAAGGAAAAAAGGAAAAACTAAATCGCCCGAAAACCCATATGCAAATCAAGTTTCGGGTTGTGCAACGTCGCTGTGCGGCGTGTCTCCCATGCTCCAGCGCTTGACCTTGCCTCTGGGGTCCGCCTGCAGCCTGTAGCCTGTTGCCTGTTGCCTGCCGCATGCCCCTAGCCTTGCTGCATGCCCCGCACAGAGCCCCGAAAATATGTACGAGTATGTGTGAAAGGCTCTTGGCCAAAATGTCTGGCTCGGGCTAATTTGTCTGCGTTTTCTGTTGTGTCTGCTGTGTCTCTGCTGTCTCTGGTCTCTTGTCTTTTGTCAGTTTGTGTGGCTGCCACATGCGTGGGCCGCTAAATAAGTGCAGCAAATTATATGGGGACAAGTGGCAGGACCAGGGAACCCAGAGATGGCCGGAAATCGAAAAAGAGGAAGAGGAGTCGCGCAGCGTGGGCTGCACCAGCGCAGCCAGCACAGCCAGCACTCCCCTTCCTCTATCCCACCCCCACCCCCCACACAGCAATGACCCAAACAGATTCGGATTCTCATCTCTCGAATGCAGATTGCATCATTTGGTTGCAAGTGCAGCAGGCAGCAGCAACAGGCAACAGCCAACAGGCAGTGCAAATGTTAGGCTTGTCTTTGGCTGGCTTTTATTTAATGCTGGAATTAACCTCGCCTCGGGTCCAAGCCATAGATCGCAGATCGTATATTTCTGAGACATATGTACATACGTATGACTCGTATGTATGTTGCACTCGAACTCGAACTCCACTCCGTTATACGCCTATGACTTATATGGCCAGCAAGCAGCTAGCATACCGCCTGTGCCGCCCGTACCGCCTGTCCGTCTGCATATATCCGCCTGCAACTAAAATAAAAAGCGACAAAGCGAAGGCTATCGCCCATGTATCTTTTGGGGGTGGGGTGGCGGGCAGTCGAAGCTTAAGATACACTTGAAAGCAGAAACAAACAGGCGATCCTAAGGATTATTTATTATTTTTTTGTATTACCAGTTATGAAAAAAAATAAATTATTATTACTAAAATCGGAAAACGCTCTGTCTAATTAAAAAAAAATAAATATATATATAAATATATATGTATATGTATTTAACTTTTACAATAAAAATTAAAAATTATGTTTAACAAAAATAAACAGGCGAACGTAAGGATTATAATTTTTATATAAGAAATTATCAAATTAAAATGATTTTTTATTATTAAAATCAGAAATATCTCTTACTAATTAAAAAAATATAAATTTGTATTTATAACTTTTATGATAAAAATTAAAAAACTATTTTTATTTTCAATATTTTAAATTCTTTCAATTTCAATTTCAGAGAAATTTATTAGGTTTCCCAAGATATGTTTTCTTATTTTAATTTTAATTTTTTTCGTATTTGTGGTGTAACCGGAAATAAAATTTTAAAAAATTTCTGGTATTTTTGTAAAATTATTTTCATATTTTTTTGCTGAAAAATACTCTGTTAGTTTTATTTTTTAACTACAAATTATAGTGATATAGTTCTGGAAAAAATAAGAATTTTAGCAATGATTTTGCAAGATATTCACAGAAATGAAGGAAGTATCTTTGGTGGCAGCAGGAAGATAAAAAGATACAGTATCTAGATTCTTTATTGCTTCGATCTATGGTATTTATTTGGGAAAACGTTCGCTTTCGAGGGGTTCCCCCCTTATCGACTTGGAACTAGATAGATATTTATCCTTGACAAAGCTCTCCTCGCAGCCATAATACCCTCTCTGTCTCCCTCTGTCTGTCTTTCTGTCTCTTTCTTGAGAGTAGAAATACAAAAGCAATCCTGAGGCAGTGGGAAAAACCGAAACCTGTGCCAGGTCGATGGCGAGATGTGCGGCTCTGTGCCATTTATGAATCGCTTCGACTGCCGCCGCTGCTGCCGCCGCTGCTGCTGTTTCTGTGGCTGTGCCACCCACAAATATTTGACTTCTCACCTACAATAAATAAAACAATAAAACCAACCCCCTCAGTCTCCCCCTCACCCCGCGACAGAGAGACAAATGCAAAGCAGCTCGCAAAAAACATTGCATATTCAATAAATTTCTTGTTTGTTTTAACAATATTTGAGATCTTTATCTCGCATATTGAAAAGCAATCCACACATACAACACACACACACACACACACACACACACACTGCTGGCCATTGTTGCATTTGCATGCTGCAACATGGCCAAGAAACGCTTGTCACGCTTGGCTAAAAATGGTAAAAATGACAAATGTTTCACAGCAAAAAAACAGAAAAAAAAAACAGAAAAACAAAAAAAAAAGTGCAGCCCCCAAACTGCTCCCCAAGCGAACGAAACTGCAACAAAAAGTGGCAGAGCGGCCGAGTGGTGAGGGGGGGAGAGTGGGAGAGCGGCAGAGCGGCAGAGCAGAGAACATGACAGGAGGCCAGGCCAGTATCGTAGCATTCAATAAAATATGTAAAAATATTAACAAAAAGACACACAAGGAGGCGCTGAAACAAAAGACTTGGGCAACGAACTTGCAACGCCAGCGGAGAGCTGGTGCAGCCGAGAACGGGGCAGGCATAGGAGAAAGAGTACAGAAAGAGAGAGGGAGAGAGAGGGGGAAGGGAGAGGGAGAGGGGACTCTAATAGTGGGTCTAAGAAATGGGCAAAGAATGGGCAAAGAATGGGGGATTTCCGCACAAGGAAAAACTGCGGCACAGAGTCCAGCAACGAATGGGAGTCTGCCACTCTTGCAGCGCTCTCTCGATGGGTGGGGGGTGGCGGGGGGTTCGCTGCCATTCAGCATCATTATTAGCAGCAATTTGTGTCTTTTATTGCCCCCAAAATTGTCCAGCGTCCCCCAATAATAATGTTAATGCCTCGTACTTCTCATAATAATACACCCGACGATCGGCTGATCCGAACGCTCGGTCGGTCGGTCGGTCGGTCGCCGTTTTTCTTTTTTTCTTTCTTTTTTTCTTCATTCAAGCGATTGTTTGTTTTGTTTCGGATTTTTTTCGGCCGCCTTCAGCCATTCAAAAGGCCATTTACTCGTATTGGAAAGCCATCCCGGAAAAACTCTGAAAAATATTGGTAGGCAAAAGTAAAGTGCAGGCAAATGGTACAACGAATACGGGAATACCCTAAAGAAAACTCAGACATTGGCTTTAGGAATTTCCTCTCTATATCTATATCCGCATTTCCATTGCCTTCATTTCTTCCAGAAGCCCAAATAAAAGTGCCATTTTCGCTTCAGCCGCTAAGGCTTTTTCCATCTAGATTTCGTTCTGTTATTTATGGCTACGAATAGCGCAGATCTTTCGATTGTCTTGCAGCCAGAAGCCTCGAATATAGCCGCATACCCGCGTCAAGGGTGGGGTATTCCTCGGAGCGAAAGACAGCGGACGCCCGGATAATTTAGCATACTTACGGCCTCTGCGATTGCCTGCAATTTGTTTCGGGCACCACCTACTACTCTCCCAATGGCAGTCCCCTGTCCATGCTGTCCATGCAGAGGCCTCTTCTCTTCTCTGGCGGTAAGAGGCCGAAACCTCCACCTCCCCCATCACCCATCCCCCAGCCCCTCTCCACTGCGAAACGAAACCTTTTTGGCCATAAAAATCAAAGTGGGCTGGCGATTTACTTCGTTGTTGTTGATGTCTTCATTATAATTTCATCTTCCCTTTAATACGAGTACTCAGACTCGTACTCAGACTCGGATGAATATTAATATGAATATGGAATATGCCCTCTCCATTGGGCAGCCGTTTGCGTGGGCTGCCGCATGCCACACGCTGCACGCCACACGCGACTGGCGGGGAGTGGAGCGGAGTGGAGTGGCATGGAGTCGAGTGGAAAATTGTGGTTAAGCCCAAAAAATATCAAGGGTTTCCTCCTCCTCGAGGGGCGGTTTCTGTTTTTTGATTGCATTTTCCTTTGGAATGAAGACATTTTGGTCATTCGCTATGCATGCCTCCGCCCCCTCCCCCTCCTCCATACCCCTCTCTAATCATGGCTCTATATGTCAACAGAGGGGGGGAGGGGATTTCCTGTTCCCTGTCCTGTGCCGCATCCAATGACCCATTATCCACGTTTTGTGGCAGCTGCAGTGCCTCTGCCACTGCCTCTGCCACTGCCTCTGCCTCCTAATTATCGGCATTTGCTTAACAAGCTGCTCCGTCTGCTGCAACGATGTTTTTGCCTGCCTGGCGCCTGGCGTTTCGCATGGAAATTAAAGGCCAGGCCAGTCCAGGCAGAGCACGACGCGATACGCAGTCGATCGGGCCGCAAGTGGAGGCCTGTTTAGGCCAGAAGCCAGCCAGCCAGCCAGCCAGCTCTTTAGGCCAACGAGACAAGCAGAGGCCTGCCTCTGTTTAGGCCCGCAGTCGGTCGGTTTAAAAAGCAATCAACACGTGATTATAATGATGCGGCAAATAGCAGTCGCAAGTCGCAAGTTGCAAGTTGCTGGGGGATTTGCTCCCCGTCTTACACATAATTGACAGGACAGGAGGAACGGGAGGGAGCAAGGGGCGGGAGGAGGCAGCAGCAGTAACGATCTGGAGGAAGGGGAAAGGGGGAAGGAGGAAGGAGCATTCATTCGATTAGGAGGCGACTCGCTGTGACAGTAATTTCTGGACTCGCCTCGAAACCCGTTTGCCCGCGCTTTGCCTTTCGGTTGCTGATCATTTAATTTGCATTTGTGCCACAATTTATGCCGCGCTCTTGTGATGGACATGGCTACCGCCCCCCCCCCCTGCTTCGCCACTGCTCTCTGCTGCCACAATCTGTGGTACGCTCCCCCTGCGCTCGCTCCGCACTGCTTATCATATCATTTGCATCTACACTCGTGTTTATTTCTGCACCATTTGTGTTCGACGATCGTTATCTGCATCCGTTTAAAAATGTTGCACAGAGCTTTTTCTGCTGCTGCTGCTGCTGCTGCTGCCTGTTGTTGCTGCTTGCCTCTTGTTCAACAATTTGTAGCAAGTGGTTTTCATGTTCATGGGAATATTGTTTTGCATGCCACAGACACACACACACACACACACACACTAGCACAGATACAGATACAGGAGGCAGGAGGCAGAAGGCAGAGCCTGGGCTCTAACATGTGTTTGTTTATATTGCGGCTGCTGTTGCCATGTTGCCATGTTGCCATGTTGCAAATGCCACCCAGTGGGTGCCAGCATCGATATCGATATATCCACTCCCCCCACCCCACACCCCCACGAAACGAGCCAAACGCTTGCCCCATAAAATCATTGGCTTTATGCCCCATCCTTCGTGACACGCAGACACTGTCTCCCTCTCCCTCTCCCGCTCTCCCTGTCTCTCCCTGTCTCTCTCTGTGTGTGCCACACTTTGATGGCACTTTTTTAATTAGTCCTTCACTCAAGCGCTGGCTATGGCCACGGCTGCTGCTCTTTCGCTTCATGCTACACAAAACTGTCGTTCGTATGGGGGGCATGCAACAGGTTGCATCGCGTGCTGACATGTGGCTGCCACACACTGCTGCTGCCTGCCACTGGGGGTAATTAGAAGTCATTTGTCATATGCTGCGGTCTCTACAGTGCTCTCTCCCTCTGATGGATGGAAGCCCCTCTTTTGCTTTTTGTGGGGGGGGGAACGGGGATATTCCATGGGTTCCAGAGATCTTTCAGAAATCTTTTAAGTCTCCTCTTGGAGGGATACTGATCCTATATTTAATTTATCTTCATAGAATCCTCTAATCTCTCTCTCTCTGCCTATATCCTATAGCCAGTACCCACTATCTCTCGTATCTGCATCTCCAGCCACATTCCTTGACCAAAATTAAAAACTGTAAACTGTCACCGCAAAAGGCGAGAGAATTAGAGACACTTCCAAAGGAAAGAGTTCAACGGAGGGGCACATCTCCAGAGTAATGGATACATTTGGACGAAGGCCTTGGAGAGGGAGAGAGAGCCGGAATGCAGCTACAGAATGCATCTCAAGAATGCTGGCACATGAGGGGAGGGGAGGGGAGGGGAATATCTCTCCAAATTACAGTTCCCATAAATGATATCTGGGTAAAGGATAACCCTATAATAATCGTTTTCTTATTTCTGGCTCAATTTTCCATTAAACTGTGTAAAAAATATCAAAATTAAAAAATATTCTCTTAAAAAAAAAGTCCAGAAAATGCATTTCCAATTAAAAATTTTTTAAAGTGAGGAAAAACCCATAAAGATATAAATGGTAAATAATTTTGATAATTATAAATTTTATTATAATTATATTTATATTTATTTATTTATACATATATATTATATTTATAAATTAAATTCCCAGAAATATATATAAAATGTGACAGTTTTCCTTCCAAATTTAATTGGGTAACAATTATTTATTTTCATATTTATTTATTTAGAAATAAATTACACAGTTTTGATCAATTAGAAAATATCATATATGAATATGATATGATTATATTCCCCAGAGGAAAACCCACAAGAAAATGCCTCTAGCAATGCGCTCCCCAGATTGTTTGATCTGCCCCAAGGGAAAAGCAGGGGGAAAAACAATAAAAATCCCCATGGACAAATTACTCGCTGGTGACATTTTCATTGGATTTCGATTGGTCGCCAAACGACTTTAAATTTATGAAAACTCTAATGGCAGGCGATTTATTTATGTATTTTAATGTGTTTTTAATAAATTGCCGAGACACAAAAAGGTAAACAATTTAATTGCGGACTCGCAGCAGAAACTCAAGAGACCAGAGACCAGAAACAGAGACCAGAAACGGAGACAGAGACAGAGTCGAGGGCCCTTGCCACAGACAGCAACAGAGGCACAGTGGCACAGGGGCAGCTGCAGTGAGGCAGTGGAGCAGCAGATGGAAGAATGAATGCGTTTAATAAATCATAATAAATATTATGGCAATTGCAAATTATTCTAAACAATTCAGGGTCACGAGAGGGGCCGCAGAAGGGGGCGGAGAGGGAAGGGGGGGGCTGGCTGAAGGCAGAAGGAGGCTGAAGGAGACTTATCGTAAAAGTAACATTTCAATGCGAATCGTGAACCGAAAACAGCAGCCGCAGATACAAAGTGGCAGTCAATGTCTGACCAGAGACCGGAGACCGGAGACCAGACGCTGGTCTCTTGGCCGTCTGTGCCCCATGTCCCGCGTGTGTCTGCCACCGAATCGAGAACAACAATTGCTACTAAAACAATTGTTCTGCAATATGCCTCCATGCCTCTCTCATGTTTCCAATGATTGTTCTTGTAGCCTTTTAATGTTGTACAACATTTGCATGGCACTTGGCCAAGACTCTGCTGGTGCTGGCCTCCTTCGTGGCTGTTGGCTGCTGGCTGCTGGCTGCCGGCTGCCGGCTGCTATGGGTATTGGTATTGGCCATTTCTGATGGATTTATGAGCCATGATTTGCGATTCAGTCGTAGCCTTCGGCCTGCATTTAAATAATTAAAATGTCTGAGCACAATCAAAAGTGCAAGCAGCGGCAGGCAGCAGGCAGGCAGCAGGCAGGCAGCAGGCAGGCAGGCAGCGGTAAGCGGCAAGCGGCAGCTCAGCGGGAAATTAATTAGTTGCTGCCTTTATGATAAATGAAAATTAAATTAGTTGCTTGTACTTAAAGCCACACAAAAGACACACACAGCGCGGCAGGGAGTGACTGACTGACTGACTGAGTGAATGAATGAATAAGTCAAGGAATGAATGGCTAAAAGGTCTAAGGTCAAGAGAGTGAATGGATGAGGTTAATGGATGAGATGCTGCCCCTTAGATGCTGCCACAGATGTCATAGATGCCGCCGCACCATTCACTCCTTTTCCCTCCTTTTGAAAGCGATTTTCTACCTTTCAGCCAGATTTTCCTTTCATTTTTACACAGTGTTTTTTCGCCTGTTTTTCCCCCACTTTTTCTCGAGTTTTCCTGCGCATTTCTGAGTTGGTTACTGGACCATCGGCCATTATAGGCATTCGTTCAAGTTATAATCTGATAAAAACGTTGTCCGCATTTCACATTTTAGTGACTGCCTGCCGCCTTGTCAGCTCTTTACACTTGTCATTGGAGGCAGAGACAGCGAGGCAGTGGCACAGGCAGCGAGGCAGAGGGGCAGCGAGGCAGCGAGGCAGAGGCAAACAGCGTCTTGTCTTGGCCACCACCTACTCGTTTAGGCCCTGGCAGCGCACTCCCAGACCCATACCCATACCCATGCCCCAGTCGAGGCCCCCCGTTTAAGGCATATCAAATGCATTTGCCGTGTGTCTAACGAAGTCTGCAAATATTAGCGTTGAGTTTGTCAGATTTATGAGCAAATCTCCATAGCGTCGTCGAGACGAGAGTCCATGTCCGAATCGCATGCGGACTGGACTCCAATGGTGCCATGGATTGAGTCCAAGTTTTGCCGAGGCCTTGCCGCATGGCGTTAGCCATAAGTGGAACACATTGCATTGCATTGCACTGCACTGCACTGCAGTCTGTTTGTCTGTCTGTCTGTTTGTCTGTCGCCCCCGCTATGGCTATGGCTGTGCGGTGGTGGTGGTGCTTGCGCTTTTCCAAGCATTCAAACATTTGTAAAAAGGCGTGAAAATAATTCAGCGTCAAGTGACAGAAATGCCACACACATCGCGGGTACACGCCGCACCGCCCCGCACCGCACCGCCCCGCACTGTGCCGCGGCGTTTGTCGCTTGTCGTCCCCCTGGGAAGCAGCCAAATGCAAGGCTGGGGCAGGGGCAGGGGCTGGGGCAGGGGCAGGGGCAGGGGCTGGGGCTGGGATAATTGCTAGAGATGGCAGCACACAAGCAAAGGGAAAGAACAGAGCGGCTGATCGATTCAAGTCAAAGGATTTCCACAAATTAATTATTATATATTTAAAGTATTCCTTGGATTACAAATTAAATGATTACTTATCACTTACCGAACAATCGAAGACTGCAGAAGGAACCCTTGGAGTCCTGACTTTTCCGGAAGCCTCTTGGCCATCGATTGATTGAAAATTGCCGGAAATTTATTTGTGTTACAGAAGGGATTTATTAATTAGAATGATGGGCAATCAATTACTGATTAAGGATTAAAGGGAATCTCCCTTAAAAACATCTTTTATCGAATAGTTCCTTTGGGATTCCTCTAAAAGTTTCATCTTTTTTTGTTTATTTTTAGTTTTTTGAATACAATTTTCATAGATTATCAAAAAATCGCTCTCTGCCTTAATTCAATCAAGTTCCCATGCAAATATTGCCTAGAAAGGGGAGAAAATTATAGAGATCCTTGAAAATAGTTTTCAGAATTTGTTTACTGTCCACTTTCGATTCAAATTTGTAGAATTTCCACGAAAAGCAACCCCCTATGCTTTTTTATTGTATTTTTTTTTTTTTTACATTTTATTTATTTATTTATTTTTTTTTCTTTTTGATGATTCTGGAACTGCTTGAAGGATTTGTTCTTTTACATATATAACAGATTTTTCTATAAATTGTCTTCCAGGGGTTCCCTCAGGGGTTTGCTCTCCCTCAGATCTTCAGATCTTCCCATTTCTATCTGTAATTTATGGGTTTATCTTTTCTCACGCTTCCACCTCTATTTCTATCTGCAATCGCTCTGTTCGATGATTCATTGAGCAAAAGAAAATGAAAAACACCATGCCACAAAATTGCGGTCAGTGCGTGTGCGCAGCGTGCCAATCGATTTGCGGAATGCAACTCCAACTCTCCTCCCGCCTCTGCCTCTTCTGCTAAGGAAAAAAAAAAAACACTTATATAAAAAAACCTGCATCGCCCACGCGTTGCTTGGCATCACTTTCCCAGAGAGTCGCCTGCCTGCCTGGCTGGCTGCCTGCCTGCCTGCAACACGCTGTTGCCGTGTGGCGTTTTCCTTGTCATTATGCCACATGTTGATAGCGCGCCAATGGGCCTGCCAATGATAGCGACGATCGACAACGACAACGAAGGCAGCGCGCAGCGATGACAATCGACAAGAAACATGGCCAAATGTCAACCGCTTACCAAATTTGGCCAACAAATTGTGTCATAATTTGTAAAGAGTGCCACCTAGCAGCAGCAGCAGCAGCAGCGGCTGGAAAATGAGGGGAAAACTGTACGATGGAAAACCTAAAAACTAAACGAAACGAAAATTATGCCTGATCTGCCAGGGGCATGGGACACGGACCAAATGGACAGCGCGCTTTGACTTGTCCGAGCAGCGTGGCAGTGCAGCAGTGCAGTCAGCGGTTGAGCTTTTACATTCTGTCTGGACTGCCCCCTTGGGGCAGAGTGGTGCTGGTGGTGGTGGTGCTGGTGTGGGGGTTGTTCGTGCAGCGGGTCGTGACAAATTTAACCTAATGATCCGAAATTATTGCACCTTAATTGCCCCGCCGCTGAAAAGCTGAAAAGCTGAAAGGCTGAAAGGCTGCAGCCGGGGCTGGGGCTGCATTTCGGAGCGGCTAAATGGGAAATCAACGCGCAAATATTTAGAGAATTTTATTTATATTTTAAATAATTTTTTTCGGGGGGCCTAGCAGGCGCTCGCTCGACTCTCGGCTGCTTTTTGGGGCCAGCAGCAGCAGCAGCGGCAGCAGCGCAGTAAAAGTGATTTGTAGTTGCGGCCGAAATGGCAGCAGCGGCAACAGCGGCAGCAGGAGCAGGAGCAGGGAGCGGTGGAGCGGCAGAGCGGAGCGTGTTGTATGCCCCTCAGAGTCTCTCGTGAGTTATTTGGCGGCATTTAGGGGCTCTTGTCGGTGTCGTTTCGGTAGTAACTGTTGACAGTTGAATGCCTCTCGTCGAAGTCCAACTTCAGAGTCAGAGACAGAGACTCCACTCCGTCCGCATCAATGTTGCATGTCAGATGGGGCAGGCTCTGGCGCAGGCGCAGGCAAAGGCAAACAATTGGCGGCTGTGTGATTCGGCGTGTAAAAATTTACACGAACACAGCGCACATTTTATGACCTTTTGCAGATTTGTTGCCACTGCTGCTGCTGCCGCTGCTGCAACTGCCACACTGATACTGATAGCCTGAAAAGGAAAACCAAAGCCAGAAACACAAAACAAAACAAAACCGCAGAACATTTTGTTATGAAAACGCAGCCAAATAAAACTGCGGGCACTGCGCCTTGGCCAATTGTTTTTCCTCGCTATTCAGCATTTTCCATAGCATTGCCCCGAAAAGTTCACAAGCGGAAAATGTGTGGCATGGAGGTGGGGTTGCGGGTCAAGGCACCAACCGTCTGAAATGTTGACCAGGTGCTCAATGCTTAACGCTTAATGGTTAATGCTGAATGCTGTGTGTCTGTGTGTGTGTCTGTGTGTGGCTGTGTGTGTGTGTGTGTGAATCGCGATTGGATCTGCTGCCACAAAAAGTGTCAAGTGTCAGGAGTCATGAGTGTTGCTGGTGCCACAAATCGTGTAATCAGATCAATTAGAGCGCACTTTTTAATGGGCTTCAATTTTGAATTCCTGTCCACTTATGCCTAAACGTAGACCTAAATGTATGCCTAATTATTTAATTTTATTCCCAGGCTTGGCGTATTTTAATACCCAATTTTCGGTAGTATAATTAATAATAATAAATAATAATAATTAATTTTATTTCTGAGGTTATGTTGGGCATTTAATCTTAAAATTTTTGCATATTTTATACCTCAATTTATGCTTAATATTTTACCATTTTTTATACGTTATTAAAGGCTTCATTTTTTTATTCTTAAAGTTAATTTATCTCCACCTAATTTTATACAAATTCCCAATTTTTCACGCGATTTCATTCCTAATTTTATGCTTAATTTTAAACCTAATTTTATTGCCAATTTTTTAAATATTTTTATACCTAGTTTTATACTCAATTTTACAACTAATTTTAAGCATACATTTTAATTTTATAAATCAGTTTAATTTTAATCTTTAATTTAACTATAATTATACCCGGTACTCGAAGAGTAAAGGGGTATATTAGATTTGTGCAAAAAATTAATGTGTGTAACACCCAGAAGGAAGCGTTTCCGACCCCATAAAGTATATATATTCTTGATCAGCATCAATAGCCGAGTCGATATAGCTATGTCTGTCTGTCCGTCCGTCTGTCCGTCTGTCCGTCCGTCCGTCTTCATTAGCGCCTATAGCTCAAAGACCATAAAAGCTAGAGGAACACTATTTTGTATCCAGACTCCTGTCCTATCGCACTGTTACAAGTGTATTTCAAAATTTCGCCCCGCCCCCTTCCGCCCACTCCAAGGACGAAAATCTGTGGCATGCACAATTTTAAAGATACGAGAAAACTAAAAACGCAGAATCGTAGAGAATGACAATATCTATCAGAGTGTTGAATCTGGATCAGATCGACTCATAAATATAGCCACAATGAAGAAAACAATTTCGAAATGCATCGTTCCCTCTCGCTCTCTCTCACACACAGGGGTAGGCGCTATGCCTGATCGAATTTTTTGACGCCTAGTTCTCAGAGACTATAAGAGCTAGAACCACCAAACTTTCTATCCAAGCTCCTGTGATATCAAACCGAGACGAGTTTGTTTTAAAATTTGGCCACGCCCCCTTCCGCCCCCACAAAAGATGAAAATCTACAATTTTGAAGATACGGGAAAACCAAAAACGCAGAATCATAGAAAATTACTATATCTATCAGAGTATTGAATTTGGATCAGATCGGATCATAAATATAGTCAGAAGGAACAAATGAAATTTCAGTGGCCTTCCAAGCGCAGACTGATTCCCTCTCTCTCTCGCACACAGCCGTGTATGTATATGTAGGAAGTAGATAAAAACATGTAGAAATGGCAGATGTAAAAAATTTATGTTAACCAATATGGAAACATCTAATAGATCAAAATCTCCGAAAAGGTTCGACTTAAATTGTTTTTTTTTGGCTAAAATTTAATATTTTCCTTTTGCGAACATGTAATAAATTACAACAAGCTCACATACATATATACTGACTGAGTACCGGGTATAAAGTAGAGCCGCGGCGCAGACGCGGCTCATAACGTTCCCCCTCGTTTTGTAATAATTTTATACATCATTTTATTGTTTATTTATTTTATTTTATTTATTGTTTTTATTTTTAGTTTTATTCTTAAAGTTAAACCCACTTTTATACTTAATTTAATTGTGAAAAGTTGAACTTATTTTTACACCAAAATAAAACCACAAATCGAACAAACATAATTTATCACGGGTACACACAAATAATCGAGTTGAAAGTGAAATTTATTGGCCATAAAAATATCCATAGACTAAAAATCGATTACTGTCTCGGAATGGGTGTGGCCAGGGCGGCCATAACTGGGGGGGCCATGGCGGCGGCGGCGGCAGCGGCAGCGTTCGGTTTTGCACGAATCAGCAGCAGGTGCATAAATTAAAGTGCGAAAAATGTAATAATAATAATAATAATGATATGGGGGCAGGCACTCCGCTCCGCTCCGACTCCGCTCCGACTCCGCTCCGACTCTCATTATGGGAGCAGGAAGCCAAATGCTGTACAATATTTCCCGCGCTAAATGCTAACTAACATGCAATGCAATGGCTGACATAGATACACACACACACACACACACACATAGACACAGACATAGACACAGACATAGACTCGTATTTGCTGCTGCCACAGTCGACACGTAATTGAATCAATGTTGTATTTGGTGTCGAGTGTGTGGGAAAGTTCATTTGTGCAACGCCCCCACACACAGCCCAACGACTTCCACAATGCTTGCGCAGCATTTCAATTCTATTGTTACCCACCAAACGCTCTCTGCCTCTCCCCCTCTGCCATAACGAGCGGGTACATTGACTAGTCCAAGCGATTAGGCTAGTGGGAATCGGCAGAAAGGGGAGCCTCCCGTTGGGCTACTCCTCTGCGAGAAAGATGCTTCCCCAGTGCCTTAATCTCACTCGCATTTTCCTGCACATTTCCATCGTTTCATCTTGCAGTTCGGTTTTCAAAAGAGTTGGAGATTGAAATACCTTTAATGTAGGATTTTTCCATCTATTAGATCTAAACGAATTATCTCAGAATATTCCTCAGTTGGGACCCCCTTTAAAAGGAGGCATTTCGGGAGAGACAATTCTCGGAATGAATGCAGTTTTGGTGGTTCTGGAAATTGGGAATATTGGGAGTATTCGAAATTCTTTCTATAGGTTTCTTTTTACATCATTTTGATGCAGTCAGTCTTTAGGGAAAGGTATCCCCTTAAAGCTGTTCAATTTGGTTGCATTTCTCTCATTCCCAGAGGGTTTACATAGAGGTTTTCCTCGATTCCTCCTTCGGTTATCATCCAGGGATCATACTCACTTTCATAGAGTATCGCTGTCGGTTTTATTGCCCCCCAAAAGATACAGAGACACGAACCTACGAGTATTTCCAACCTATTGCACCGTTGAACTAAAAATCGAGCACTAACGAGGCAGCAGCAGCAGCCACTGGTGGCAGCAACAACAACAGCAACATCAACAGCCAGCGATTGGCTGCGGTTATACAAGGGGAGAGGAGGGGGATAGGGGAAGGGGAAGGGTAGCCTGATATTGCAATTAATATGCAGCCATATAGACTCTCAATCTGGCGGATATGTCTGCTGCTGCCACTGCCACTGCCGCTGCTGCTGCAACCATTAGTGGGGCCATTAGACGGTTGTTGCCATGTGTGTGGCATTATCTTTTGACGGTGAGTGGAGAGGGGGGTTGGGGGGGGATTGCGGGGGGGAGTCAGCGTCTTTTATTCGATCTGCAATCGGCAATCGGCCAACCATAGAATCCCGTATCGAAATACTCAACAAATCGACGGGACAATCCGTCAAAGCGATTATGTGATTTAATTTAGATTCATTTCTGGGCGCTCGTTGACAGTTTTTCCTTGAGTCTGGGAAATGTTTTCCTCCCTCCCTCCCTCCCTCCATCCATCCATCCTGCTGCTGCTGCTGCTGCTGGTGCTGTCAGCCAGCAGCCCTGCTGTTGACATCCCTGCTGCCTGTCCCTGCTGCCTGTCCCGGCCTGCCCTGGCCTGTCCCGGCCTGGCCCGGCCCGGCCTGGGCTCTTGTGTTGTTGTCGATCGCTTTGCAGCGATAAAGTTGTCAAAGCTGCAATTTTTTTCTATTATTTTTGTCTTTTTTTTTGGCTAAAAGCGCAATGGAGGAAAAATTTCTGCCATACGCCCGGGCTTTTTGGCTTTTCCAAGCGGTTCGCCTGCCCCTATCCCCCCTGCCCTGCCCCTCTGCCTTTATGTCTGGTTATGGCTGTCTGCCCCCCTCTCTCTCTCTCTCTCTCTCTCTCTCTGTTGAATGTCTAATGTCGTGACTCGATTAATGAAATGTTGCAGCCACCACATGGCTAGAAGCGAGAGAGAGAGAGAGAGAGAGTGAGAAAGGGGGAGCGGGAGAGGGGATTTAGAAAGAGAGAGGGCGGGCAAACTTTGTGGCAAAATGCAGACAGAATTATAAAAAGTTATAATAAAAAGCGCATTGACAGTCCGCCTAATGGCCGTTTGTCTGGGGTCTGGGCTCTGGACTCTGGCTCTTTTGGGGCGCCTTCTTGGTGTCACGTTAATGGATCGACTAATTAGATACATATATGTACATACATACACATACAAGTGTGGCCATACGAGCCATATCTGTATACGAGTAGCTGTTGCACTTGTGGCACACACATCAATGGTAATGAGACGATCACCGATCACCGATCAGGCATTCCCTCGGCGGATGCTCTTCTCAACCTGGAAAGTTCCTCCCTTTCGGATAAAGAAAGAAAGTGCATTATCCCCATGATCCCCACAAAGATCGTATGCTCAGGCACCTCAATCCTCCGTTTAGGGCCCAGAAAAGTCCCTGAAATTCCCTGAAATAATCTTCCATTTCGAATAGAGATCGTTTCTAGGCATTCCCCGGAATTGGTTCCTTTTCAAACGAGTGCCAAAGGCCTTGCCCGACTGATACCCTGCCCTTAATAAGACATTCGCTGGCTGGTCCTACGATCTTAATGATCCTCGCTGATCCCCAGTTTCAGATACCCTTTGGACACTTCCAGAGGCCTAGAAATTACCTATTTGTAGTACAGATCAGTCTCTCCATTATATAACGTTGATTTTCTGCTCTAATAATGATTGAAATGAATTCCAAGACTCTCCCTGGCTGGACCTATGTTTCTAATGAATGAAGATCCATGAGAGTGCCAGGATATTCTTTGGATGATTAAGAGTGTCGAATAAAGATGGTAATGGCCGCTGGGATAGATAGTTATGGTCTCTTGCTTCTCTTGATGATCAAATGAAGTCTCCTAGATGACACACCCCTTCCCAAGGAACCCTAGATGAAGATCTTAGCTGATTCTAGGCCATTTTCTGTAAGAAAAGTCAGATCAAAGCGAGAGAACATACCCCTAATAATATCTGAAAATGCCAAAACAGATACTGTAGCATTATTATATATATTCAATGCTCAAAGAACTGTTGGTGAGCCCCTAGCATTCCTTGAAACGATCCCTAGGTTACTCAGGGGTCACGCCACGCCCCGCCACCCTCTATCCCTCCCATCAGCTTTCCCCAATTGTTGACAACTCAGAGCTCTGATCGCTGATCGCTGATCGTCGGATCTTCACAGATTACCTTAATAATATAGCCATAAAATCGGTGGGGGATGATGGGGGTGGGGGGTGGGGGAGGGCGGTAATAAGTTTTCTCCTCTATCCAAACATCTTAATAATAAAACAATCAACGCACAATCCGATGCCAAGATCAAGTATCTGCCAAAAGACAACAACAACCAAAAGTCTTCTCCTCCTCCGCCTCCTCCTACTCCTCCATCGATGGATCTTGTGGCATTTCCTGGCATTATAAGCGAATAAGCGTTAAATTGAGAGGTCAACCTGTGTCTCCGTCTCCGTCTCTGTCTGTGTCTGTGTGTGTCTGCCTGTGTGCGTGTTTCCTGTCTAGAGAGGGAGGTCTCTGCCTCTGCCTGTGCCTGCGCCTGAGCCTGTGTGCCACAAAGTAATTGATGTGCCACGCTTGACCTGTGGGAGGCAACATATTGCAGATAATCTGCCTGCAAAAAGCCAGACAATTGCCTCAATGAATTTTTTACGAGTATACGAGAGCCACCAGCCACCAGCCACCAGCCGCCAGCCGCCAGCATCATCATCATCGTCATCAGCCGAGCACCACTTTGAATACTTTTTTCACGTATACGTAAAATGTGGCCCATTGTTTCGATGCTCTCCTTCATATCTCTCAGCGCTCAAGTATTTATTACAGCTTTTTATTAAACGCTTTTCACACACACACACACAAACACACACACACAGCCAAGGCACTAGGAATGGTAGAAGGCTGCTTTTACTCTAAGAAAATCAACCAAAAATTCCAAGCAACGCAAATTAGTTAAAACCAACAAAAAAAAAAAACAAAATCATTTTGGAAATCAAAAAAAAAAAAAAAATACAGAAACAGATACAGATACAAACGTGGGCGTTCGCTTGAGATTTATGTTGGAAAAAGTGTTCCGATCGAAGGGAAGATCTCCCTACTCCAAAATATCATTCACAGAAGACCCAGAAAGAAAGAGAGAGTGAGAGAGAGAGAGCTCTTCTCAGACTCCCCTACAAACGTGATCTTTGATACGAAATTCCCTGGGTCTTTCAGCCATGAATGATCTGATCTAACGAGCATCTCATAAATATTTGATATGAAAAAAATTCAAATAAACATTGATACGCATCATTCGAAAACTCATCACCAGAAGACGATCCGAAGACCCGAAGACCCGAAGATCCGAAGAGTGGAATAGTGGCAATAGATTGGAAGATTGGAAGATCAGAAGAGTGCCAGAAGAGTGGCAGAAGAGCGGCTTTATGGCCTGAGAGCCGCACATCAAACTCGTGGGCCCCCACTGACAGACTTCAGTCTTCAGTCTTCAGTCATGGCCCGAAAATGTTGTGTTCCAGTGCTCCATGCCCCTGGGGCATCTGGCATCTGGCATCTGGCATGCCTCATATTTGTTATTGTTTTTTGTCTGTCTGTGCTGCTTCTTCTGCTGGTTATAACATTTATATTTCAGAGTTTTGTTAATTAATTAGTCGGGGTTAATGGGCTGCCATTAATAAAAACGCTTATTTATGGCGCTAAAAATATAAAATGCCCCACCAGCAACAAAACTTTCTCCTCCCCAGCCACTTGTATAACTAAACTTTAAAAAAAATGAACTAAAATGAAATAAAATGAATCTGAAAACTGAATCGAATCGAATCGAATGGAATCGAATGTAATCGAATGGTGGGGAAGGCAAGGGGAGGGAAGGGGATGGAGGGTAGGCCTACAATATGAATTATGCGCGGCATGCCCCAACTGCCTTTGACACCCAGAAAAAGTCTTAATTAGCGCACAAAAACGAAACGAATCGAAACGAATCGAAACGCCTTTTGCCTTAGTGGATGCCGTTGAATGCCGTTTTGGCCAGGCAATGCCTCCCTCATTGGCCTGGCCGGGCATTCACTTTGGGCCATTTATGGCTATCGCGCAAAAAAAGACTTGATAATGATGAAGGCTGAAATAGAAATGAAATGTGCTCCCGTAATGAAATGAATGCTGGGCGGAGGAGGAAGGAGGAAGTGGGAGGAGGAAGGAGGAAGGCCTCCCCCATCCACCAGCCACCATCCTCCAGCCTCCATCCTTGTGGATATTTCCCATGATAACTCTGGCGGCGGCCCAAAAACCGATTGCAATTGTCTTGCCAACAACCTGTCCAAAAGCGTTTGCCTGAAAATGGAGCCAACCCGCGCACAGAGAGAGAGAGAGAGAGAGAGAGAGAGAGAGAGCGCAGAGAGCGCACAGTGGTACAGCAGATCTCTGGATAGCGATATCCGCAGATATCCCGGACCGCCCCCACCCCCCACTCCCCCAGAATGGCACCGAATTTTCATTTTCATTGTCCGCTGAGTAGATTTCTGGTTTTAATAATTTTAATTAGCGATCGCTTATCATTGATTATGTCAGGCAGCAGCAGCATCAGCAGCAGCAGCAGCAGCAGTAGCAACAGTAGCAGCAGCGAAGAGCAGCACAACCCACACACACACACACACACACACACACACACACACACACACACACACAGGGAGACGATCGTTCCCCGTTGCGTGCAACAGCCAGGGCAGGCCAGGCCAGGCGGCCATGCCACATGCCCCGCCGCACCAAATGGGATCTCTGTCGAAAGCATTTTCACACCAGGAATTGAATGGAATGGAATGGCTCCAACGACAGCTTTTGGCATCAGTTATGGCCTCAACATCAGCTCCATCTGTCAGACATTTCAGGCGGCATGTCCGTGGGCAGCGTCAGCATCAGCGTCAGCGTCGTTCGGGGCTACTGTTTGCTTTTAACTCTTTTTCCCCTGCCAACAGCCAAGAGGCCAGCAGCCAGGCCAACAGCCAGGCCAGGCCAGCAGGCAGCAGCTTTGTTTGACCATAATGGAGTGTGACTAATTAATAAATTAATTTCGTTGTTGTCTCATTTGTAATTTCAATTTGTCTAATAGGATTTCATGTTTTGACCATTTTTGGTTGGAGTCGTCGCTTGGCATACAGCCGCTCAGCCTCCCCCCCTCTCTCACTCTTCCCCCCTCTCTCTCTCTCTCTTTGTGTGTCTGGATCTGTAAAGCGTGTTTTATGCTCTTGGTTTAAACTTTAAAGACTGTGTTTAAGACCCTCGCGATAAAGCCATTTGTACAATGCGGCTAATTAAGCGTGAAGTGGGGCTTAGAAGGGTGTTGGATGCTGGGATGCTGCGATGCTGGGATGTGGGCGATGAATAAACTCTTCAACTATTAAGTATTTATGTTTTACAAGTTGGGGATTGGGGGTGGGGGAACGAGCATCTCAGCGATCGTGTGAACAGTTTTTCCCCATTTGAATAATACGAGAATGACGAAAGCGATAGTCCATGGCTTTTGAGTGATGGAAATGGCATTTTTATTTTATTCAAACAAATAAAAAATTCCCTTAAAAATTCCCAAATAATTGTTATATCTACATATTTATTTCCCCAGCAGCTTCAAACGGGCCCATATTTTGTCACACTTTGGCTGTCGCCCGAAGGCAATTTATAGGAGAACAAACGAGGACAGCCAACAGACAACAAACATCGACAGGCAGCCACCGACAGCAGTCCACAGCCACAGCCAGAGCCACAGCCAGAGCCAGAGAGACTTTCGAAAAAACAACAAAAAAAAAAAAGCATAAAACAGAAAACAGAAAACCAGAAGACAGAACCAGAAGACAATCCAATCCCGATCCCAATCCCAATCCCAGCGACAGCCAGAGCCAGAGCCACAGCCTGTACCTACGAGCGTCTCGTATGTCAAGAGTTGGACGAGGAAAACAGATGGCGACAGGCTCTCGGGGATATATCATATCTGGCAATTTAAACGTTTAATCACGCGTAGACATTTGGGCGAGATAAATCCAGAAAACAAAGTCCCACAAACCAGAATATTATATGCTGCAAAAAAACAAAAAAAAAAACCCAAATGTAAGCTTTGCCATGCCGAAGGTTGTATGCCCTAACTTCAAAGGCCTTAGTAGGAGTAGGAGAGCAACATCAGAAAGCAACAACACTAAGAAAAAGATAAGAGCATGACTATAAAATAGGGAATAAACATTATTAGCCGTAAACAACAACATTCTCCCCTTCTCTTACCTTATGCAAATAATCGTGTACCGTTCGTTTTGCATCCAGCAAATGGATTTAGCATGAGCCATTTCCAATAAGAGCTCAAATTTGGTGTAGATTAATACAAGGTGAGGCATTACAGAGCACACTCCCACGACACTCGCATATTCTGATCAAGTGCACTAAGCGAGAGAGCGTAACATCTTTGGGGATTTGCAGCGCCTCACCTCACATTGTCGTGAAACGAGAGCAATGCTCTCTGGGAATGATGAGAGGCTTGTTGCTGCTTTGCATTCTATTACTCACACACACACACACCGCACAAATAAGAGCGAACAAATTTGAGACATCTCCAGACATAGCGGAACCCCCCCATGCGTGCGCCGTTGGCATTTTGGCGGCATTTTGCACAGAAAAAAAATGCAATGTATTAGCTAATGCGTTTATTATAAAAATATAAAATATATAACACACTTGTTTTACTTTGTGTGCACATATTTACGCACCAGCCAGCACATGGTCCGCCCCCGCACTAGATCACGCCACTTTTTGCACTCTTCACCGTGAAACACTATAAAGCCAGGTTTTTGAAACGTTTTGCCATGTTTAATCACTGCACCACACTGCACTTTACTACATAGCGCGATAATATTTGCCGGTATTTTCATACTTTTCCCGCTCTTACTCCCGCTGCACGAAACAGAAATATTTTGACCGCTGCGCTGACTAAAATGCACGTGAAACTGACTTTGGAAGCTGATGTGAGTGATACAGATGCGTGGGGCTGCCGAATGATGTCACTCATTCCATGCTCTCCTTCTGCACCTCTTTCTTTCCTAATTGCTCGCTCGCAATCGTTTCTGCTCGTCTTCGTCTCACTCTCCAAATGCAAACGGTGAGTGAAGCTTTCGTCTCTCTCTTGCTCACGAGGTAGAATGACGGTGTCTGCTTATATTCTTTCTCCTCCCTCCCCCACACGTTGGTACAGTGCGGGTAGGGAGTAACATGCGTAGTTCGCAATGTAGAATGTAGCTGCGGATGTAATTAAAAGTGGAATTCAGTGTATAATACCAGAAAATGAAATTATATTTCATTAAAAATCTTTGTACAACTGATTCTGAGGGCAAAAATCTCCTAAAAATCAAAATACTCTTCGGCAAAGGGTATATACATATATACCAGCAGAGAAATCCACATGCATACATACATAATATAAAAGTAATTACAGGCACACGACGCAACGTAGGCAAAACAGAGCCAAGAATCAGGCCAGGCCAGGCCAAGAGCAGCAACAGCAACAACTCGAACAACAACAACAATTGCTGTGACAAATCTGCAATTTTTATTACCGTTGTTGTATCTTTTGTATGGGTTCCTGTTGCCCTGTCACTCCATGCCGCAAAATGATCGAAGAGTCGCATATGAAAATGCGAAGCAATTGAGATTGATGGGGGAGCCCAGCCAGCCAGCCAGCCAGCCAGCCAGCCAGCCAGTCCCGGCCAGCCAGAGACCCAAGAGACCCAAGAGACCCGGGGCCTTGGGCTCTGGAATCAGGGCTGATAGAGGGGTGGGGGTGGGGTGGGGGGGCGTGGCCTGCCAGTCAGTCAACACTGCTGCTGCTGCTGCTGCTGCTGCTGTTGTTGCAGGGCCATTTTGCATTTGGCGCGACTTTTACATGAAAATTACAAACTACTGGGGAACGAGCGAACGAGCGAGCGAGCGAGCGAACAGTCAGTCGAAACATTCAACGGAACGGAACGGAGATTATTTTTCTTGCGTAGGTTGTGGCACGCGGATCGGTGGGGGAGGTGGGGGACGGGGGCACAAGGCACATGCCAAAGGCAGGCACCACAAAAATTGTGTCGCCAATTGCTGGTGGCATATGCATGCATACATACATACATACATATGTACATATATGTATATGTATGCGCTCAAAGCCGGGAATGACGCATGCAACGTCGACGCCAGAGGCAATGGCAGCAACGTTGCAACGGCGAGTGCCAAAGCTCATGGAATTCATGATCAATGACTAGACACACACACACACATGCAACAAAATGGAGCAACAAATAAAGCGGGAGAGGGAGTGGGAGGGGGAGGGGAAGGGGGAGGGGGAGCGGGAGAGACACGAGATACACAAATTAATGAACACTTTGGCTGACATTTTAAGGACAAGTTCGTCGTCGATTTGCGGCTTTTGGCTGTGGTTTTTGTCTGCAGCTTGTTGCATGGTGGCAGCTGCTGGAGGGTGGCGGGGGGGGGCAGGGTTGATGGCTTATGCAATTGGACACTGAGTGATTGGAGGCAACCAAATGCTAATGGTGATATAGTACTTTGAATGCACTTTGAATCCAATCCGCTTAAAGGATTTTCTCTTTACAGATAAGACATACATGCGTGCATGGCGGCTACTGTACTCGCCGATAAAGATACTTTAATCACAAGTTGTGGAAATCCGTCTGTATCTGTACCTGTATCGGTATCTTAAGCCATGAAAAACAACCTCTTTCAGAGGCATTCGATATCTGAAGCCTTAAGCCATCCTTGACTGCACTTTTGATTGCTTTGCAGCTTTTCAGCTTTTCATCTGTGGCTGGCATCTCCTGCTCTGTCCTGCTTTGTCCTGCCCTGCCCCTGCCCCTGCCCCAGCCACCTCCCACTCGACTGACGACAGCTCCCTCCCACTCGCAAGTGGCACAAGGACAGCGGCAGCGAGCGGTGGTAATGGCTGCCACAAGGCTGCTAATTAACTGGCTAACCGGGAACCACTCTGGCCCCAAACTCTGGCCCCGACAGCGACAGCGACAGTGGCAGTGGCCCAAAGGCCCAAAGGCCCGACCAGGCTAGTACTCTGGCCCCAAACACTAGTACGGACCGTGTACTGGCGGCAGTTTGCGGAGGTGGGCCTAGGGTCTGCCCCAAAGGGAGGCAGCAACAGAAACAGCAACAGAAACAGCAACAGAGACAAGGCTCAGGGTCAGCAAAGGAGAGGCAAGAGTCAGGGGCATCAGGCAGCAGCCTGCAGCAGAGTCAGGGCCGTGTGGCATGTATGTAATTCAATCAATTGAACGACTACTCGCAACAGCTGCAGCAACAGTCAATGACAATGTTTGGGGGCAAGGGAGAGAGAGAGAGGGGGGGAGAGAGAGGGAGAGACCCACTACAAGGGTCACCCTAATCAATGGGCAATTTCGATGTTGCAGCAACATGTTGCCGCGAGTGGCATCTTGTCAATAGAATCGCTTTTGGAAATGGTTTGCTGTGTGCCCCGTGTGGTGTGTCGCTGCTGCGGCAACCTGCTGCCTGCTGCTGCTGCTGCTGCCTGCCACAAGCCAGCGAGGCGAGTGGGTGTTTTGGCTGTTGATGTTGCCTGTTATTGCGTGTTTGCCACAGCGAGGCAACAACTGCAACTGCAACTAAAGCTACCACAAATAAAAGGCTAAAATCAGGAAACAAAGTCTCGATTTTGGCCAAAACGAAGACTCGGATGCTCTCACAGGCGGATGCCCTTGACGATTGATTCTGTTTCTGTGGCACAGGGCTGGGAGCTGGGAGCTGGGGGGTAGCCAGGGCAGCGGGTTGAAGGTTGAGTGAAGAAAAGTCGGAAAAATAAGTGTTGCTTAAAGATTATTTTGTAGATTTTGAACAGGAACAAATGACTGGAAAATGCTTTCCATTCTAAAGAAATGATACCCCCCCCTTTCTGTGGCAGTGTGTGGCGATGATTGCCACATTTTCCAGGAAGGAAACCCTCCCCCTGAGGAGGAGAAAGCAGAAGAGAGTGCCATCTGCCGATCGACTTAATTCAGAATCTCCATTTCGATCAGACTCCATCCGGCTGTTAATTTGACAAGCGCCTTAGCTCACGATTCCAATTGCCAATTGCCAACTGCCATTTAGCCATTTCGGACATTTCGGACTGGTCTTCTCTCCTTTTCTCTGTGGGCCATAAATCAATGCCCCAAAAGACAAACGAAAGTAAATTGTGGCAAGGAAATGTGCAATATAATTACAAATTAAAAGCATGCCACAGAAACACAATCGCTGCCACTGTCGCTGCCACTGCCGCTGCTGCCTGCCACACAAAACAAAAAAAAAGTCTGTGCTGTGCGACATTGCGAACCGATTTAATGGGAAATTATATAAAAGAGAGGAAAAATTGGTTGGAACAAACCGAAAAAAAATAGAAAAAAACAAATCAAAAAATGGGGAAAAAAGGAGGGGAAAAAAGCGGAAAATGGCAGGAGGCAGTGGCAGCGGCGGTGGCAGTGTGATTGGGGGAGAAAAGAAAATTAAAGTCACGGTTTCTAGCGTGTAAAGTGTGCGGCAGGCAGTGCTGTAGTTGCTGTTGTTGCATGCAACGACACTTGCAGCAGCAGCAGCAGCAGCAGTAGAAACAGCAGTAGAATGTAAATGTCTTTTTGGTCAGGTTTTGTTGGTGCCACAAAATCCAAATTGCTTGGCAGCCATCGACAAGCAACAATAAAAGCAACGGCCACTGACACTGGTGTGCAGCCAATGTGCAACCTGTGCTGTTGCCTGCCTCATCAATTGATTAAATTTGCAACAGCAGCAGCAGCGGCAGGCAGCAGGGGCAGGCAGCAGATCGTCGTCTTTCGTTGCCTTTCACTTAACAGTGCACGATTTTTATTTATTTAGATTTAGATTTAATTTCAGACTCCAGCAGCCCTCTGCCTGCCCCACCGCAGCCGCAGGCGACTCTCCCCCCGAAACGTATCTGCGAGATACACAGTATCTATTGGCCGCCTCAATTTGTGTGGTGTCAAAAGAGGATCCCCGAACGCACTGCAGACACAAGACGCAATTGAAATGTTGGGCTCTAACCAACAATAAGCATCCAGCGTTTTGTTTCTGTTGGGTTTTTGGCCATTTTTGGTGGGTTTTGGCCGGGATAAGATCTGTTGTGGCTGGCTCGGCTCTTTGGGCCACCAACAAAGTCATCGCCATTGTTGCAGCCCCAAAACCAAACGAAACGAATCGAAACGAATCGAAACGGCAGTCAGGTGTTGCTTTTATTGTTTTACAATCACCAGCAAGAGGCAGGCATGCTGGGAGGCGGCAGACTCGGAGGGCGGAGGGGGCAGGCAGGCAGCCAGGCTGGGGAGGAGCAGGAGGAGCGCTACTCTTCTCCATCGATGATTGTGTGGCGGCCCAAAAGCTGTGTATTGGCCAAACTTTCACAACACAAATCTCGGCTGCGGCTGCGGCTGCCGCTGCAGTCGGTCGCGCCATAAAAGCCGCAAAAACACAATTCAAATAAAATGAAAATAGAATCAAATAAACTTTTTCACTGCCAAAAGACAGCAACAACAACAACGAACAAAAGGCCATAGTGAAAAATCTATATACAATCGAAGAGCTGGGAAAGAGAGCTGCAAAAGGGGAGGCAAATGGGTGGAAAAGAGCAGGGAAAAACTGTAAGACTGTAAACTGCAAAACTGCAAAACTGCACAACTGCCACAGAGACGATGGGTCATAAAGAAAGCAAAGCCCAGGGAGAGTCTTCCACGGGGAGTCGCGCAACCTCTGGCCAAATGCAAATTTTCCCTTTCCCGCCATGGTCTCCCCCTCTCCCTCACCATCTCCGTCACTCTGTATCTGCGGATGACCTGCAAACAATGGACGGTGCTGCCGCTGGTCCGTTCCGCTGAAGTGTTAACCGATTGTTCGGATTGATAGCAGGAGGATTGATAGTGCTGGACAAACAGCTGCAGGACAATCGATGGCAGAGGATGGCAGATAGGATGCCAAATGGCTGTCTTCATTACCCTTTGAGCTTTGCTTGGCTTGGCCAGCAGTTGCCCCCACATGTGGGTCGAATACCACCTCAAGTGTGACCCAAAGCCAGAGATCGAGCGGACCGAGATGCACAGATACAAGATGGTTTTGGGGGATAGGCTGAAGGTCTGGCAACGGGAGGAGGATGGGCAGAACTATCGATGGAAGAGTCCCAGCTTCACGTCACCCTTCACCCTTCATGCCCTGGGAAGGTTGTTCCTTCTCTTACCATCTTGCAGATTCCAAAAAGATCTGTTCTTGAGCTGCTTTGAAATCTGAATGCAAACCGCTACCTTAATCCTCCATAAACTTTCCTCAAATCTCAGCTCAGCTATTTCCAGCTAAGTTTTCCCACACACACACACATACACACACATACGCGTATGAGAACATGAACCCGGATAATTGGTGGCCCAATCTGTTGCCCCATTTCAAGAAGCGTCTCCCGGTTTGCCGTCCTCCTGCAACGTGCCTCAGCCTCAGCCCTAGTATCAGTATGAGCCTCAGCCTCAGCCTCAGTATCAGCCTTAGCCACAGCCTCTACCCTGGAGAAACATCATCATCTCTCCGCTAACTGGCCATCAAATAAATCAACAGCACAAACAACGCAAACAACCAGCAACGCACATGCAAACACGTCCTACGAGGAGGGAAGACTCCTCTCTTCTTCGGGTTACACTTCTCTGCGTTTGTTGGCCATTTGCGGTTATCAAAGTGGCGCGTTTTAATGGGTTCGAGTACGTTTTATGGCCAAAAGAGAAGAAGAGAACTCTCGAGAACTCGAGAAGCAGCCAAGGGAACAGCTCCACAGAGCTCCGCACAACTCCGCACCAAAGTGGAATGCACACAAAAATGTTAGAATCTTGCCGCGGCGATAAAAAAGAAACTTTCGCGAAAAAAAGCACTCGACAAAAGATCTCCAGAGAAGAGGCCCACAGCCAGACCCAGAGACAGAGGGACAGAGAGACAGAGAGACAGAGACAGAGCCAGCAGAGGCCCCCATCATAATCAACGTGCGATGGCGATGGCGTTGGTCTTATGATGATTGTGATTGGTGTCGCCTCCACACCTGCGGGGCACAGAAGAGAGTCCAGTGTGGCGAGGAGAGTGGCGATTGGAGAGTGGGGAGTGGGGAGTGGAGTGGCTCTCTTCTGTTGTCGGGCACGTACGCAACAGCGGCCACCTCGACCCCAAAAACCAGATGCAAAAGATACAGATACAAGCGAGAGGAAAGCAGGGGCAGGCAGGCAGGCAGGCACTACGTGGCATGTGGAAATATGATGGAAAAATGCCCAGGAATTCATGAATGAATGGATTCTGGCTAAAACGGAATATGCATGAATGAACGGAGCAAGGCAATGGAGAGGGGAGGGGGGCTGAGTAGAGGTTAAGCCTTTGCGGAATTTCCCCGAGAAAATGGTGGTGCTGGGAAATGAGACTCTGCCAAAAGTTGACAAGAATTTCACATATTGGCCAGATCTGCTCCAAGATTGAGAGCCTACTTTCGGGCAGTTTTTTCAGCATCTGTCAGCAGGTATCTTTGCGTTACAATTCATTGGAAAAATCAGATCGATATCAGAGCAGTCGGAAATGAGGATGGGAAAGCGAATGACCAAGAGATGGCGGAGATTCCTCTGCGGAGACCCCACGCCTCGCCAAGATCCGTGTGAGCAGCAATGAAGAATGCTGCAGGTGGTGCATGCCACCGATGAAATCTATCTTTAGGCTGATTAAATGCTGAAAGATCTGAAAAATTTACCATCCTTTCATTCTGTAATAATTATACAATATTTCCACAGATGATATGCCCTCGAAAATGAGGTCTCTTAAGTCCAAAATCCGATCAATCAATGAACAGAAATTCTATTTGAGGAGAACTTACCAGGATTATTCCTTTTTTTCTGTAACAATTATTCATTATCTCTACAGATAATATGTAAGCCCACGAAAATAAAGCCCAAAATATATTTAAGCAATTTTCAAACAAAAGAATATCCACTCATGCGAATATATATCTACATAATTTTGCTTTGTTTTTTTTTTGTTAGTAATTAAATCTTTATTAAATCTCAATTTGTCGGTGATTATTATTCAATATTTTTCTTCTTGGTTTTCTTTTGGGGTTTTCTTCTCTTGTTTTCTGTTGTTCTTTTGTCGAGTTTTCTTTTGTTTTTGTTTCAATTTCTGCTCTCGCTTCTACCTTCTTTCGGTTATCCTTTCGCTCTCTGTGCTTAGCCGCCAAAAATCTCTCCCTTAAGCTTATTCCGCTACTGTTTTTAACTCTTTGTTTGTTTTCTTGTATTTGTTCCATAGCATTTTTCTCGAAATTTTCACAACTGTTTTTGGTTTTCTTTCTTGCACTCTTCCACCTGACTTTTACTCATGCCACTGGTGTTTCTTAGTTTATTGCTAAAGAGTTTTTCTTATGTTATTTTCTTTTTGGTTTTGGTTTTTGGTATTTGGTTTTTGTATCTCATTGCAACGGCAACTGCAAAAATTGGCAAAGATGTGTCGAAAAATAGGGAATCAGATTGGATCAGGGAGTACACATAACCAAAAGGCAGAAACTAATGGGGGCTGGTGGGGGATCAGGATCAGGATCAGGACCTGGACCTGGAGAACCTAAAATTCGTTTCTAGATAGCTCGCCTACTGTTCGTTCGGGGTAGGGGGGAGTACGAGTACGAGTAGGAGTGGGAGTAGGAGTACGAGGGTTTCGAAACCGTCGCGACGCCTCTCTCTCTCTGGTGCTTCTGGCTCTATAAATCGCTCCATAGAAAAAGTGTAAACTAATTACTATCCCATATTTTGATAGAGTTCTTTATAGTATCTTCTCGGCCTCGTCATTGTTATCATCATCGCTTATCATCGTCATATAAATAGGTGTATACATGTACAATACATATATATACTCGGTATTCATCTGCCTCTGCTCTCTGGTATTTTGTATAGTCGTTAAATATGTATAATTTATTTATATATATATATATATATATGTATATATATATTGCTTAACTTTTTTTTGACAATGCAACGCTTTGAAGCAGGAGGCAGACATATAGATAGAGAGAGAGTGAGAGAGAGATAGAAAGACAGATTCATTCTCTTCTCCTCTTTTTCAGAGAGAAACCCAAGTGGTGTTCCAAGCCCTAGCCAAAAAAACTACGATATATCCGAAGGATCCCCGGACATCTCCAAACATCTCCATGAAACACGCAAGTCTTCATTCGCCTCAAGTCGGTTTTCTCGAGAAATATGAAACGTTTTTGCAAAGGAAGCGCCACTTTATCGCTAGAAATAATTTTCCATTGGCTTTTGCCTATTAATCTTTTTCTTTTGCATTTTCTTTCTTTTTTTTGGTTTGTTTAAATTTATATGCTGTATCTGTATCTGTATCTTTAGCTGTAGCTGTGTGTCTGTGTCTGTGTAGCTTACTAAGTGTCCAAACGGATTTCTTTAGGTTTACGTTTTACTTTTAGTTTTATACGTTTCTTTAAGTTTAAATATTCACGAGCACGCGCGAGCATTTCGATTTGCATTTGCCTCAAAAATGTACAATTTTTTGTCTTCTGGTTATCATAATATATTTTTCTTTTCATCTTTTTGGTTAAGTTTACTATTCTGTTGGAATGTTTTTTGCTTTTTTGTGAGTAAAAGTTTTCCGTTTTCACTCCTGTTTGCTTGTGTTTTTTTTGTTTTGTTTTGTTTTGTTTTGTTTTTGGGCGGGCTTTACAAAATAAATATTCATCAATTCCCATCATCAGAGGGGGGGATATTTGTTCCGTCTGTTGTTCCGCGTTCTATCGTATTCTCTTGTCTCTCTAAAAAGTGTTTACGTGACTTTTATCTTAAATTGTAACTTTTTTTTATATTATATTGTATTCTGTACTGGTTCTCTTCTCTCTAAAAAAAAATTTCATTCTGGGTCCAACTTTTATTCAGTTAATATTTTCCTGATATAAGAAGTATTTGTTTTTTTTTTTCTTTTTTTCGTTTTAGTTTTGAGCATTTTCTGGCTTTTCCTCCTTCTATGCGACCTTTTCGTTTTTTTTGTTTTTGGTTTTTATTTTTTTTTTTTTTTGGCGATATGTATGTACATGTTTTTGAAGAACAGAAGGAAAACTCAAGAGGCTGTAAAGGAAAACAGAGAGTAATAAAACGAATGAAAACAAACAAAATTATCCTACAAAACATTAGTGTCTTTCGAAAAACTTGCATTTATTTTTCCGTATCGTATCGTATCGTATCGTATCGTATGTGGTAGTCTTCTCTATATTTTAATGTGTTGTTTTTCGTTTCTTTTCTTTCTAAATTTAAGCTTTTTACAATAATAATAATCATAGTTTTTAAAAATTAATGTTTTAGAATTCTCTCATTGCTGGGTTATCTTTTACCGTTTGTGGTTGTTGTTTTTTTTTTTTGTATGTGGCTTAAATCAAAGTTTTGTTTAAAAATGTATGGAAAGCAACAGTAAGCAGTAATTGTAAATTAAGGCCTAACGTTTAGTGAATTTACTCTCAGCCATCAGTTTTATTTCTTTTTTTGGGTCTCTACTTCTTTTTATGTTGTAATATCTTTTGTGTGTGTTTCTTCTTCTCGTGTTTTTTTTCTTTCTGTTTATATAATATAATACATAATGTGCCTTCAGCGCGATGGTTGGGCGCTGACAAAAGCGACTTAACATTTTTCTACACAACGGATCGACGGCTCGACGAATCGACGAATCGGTACTATTTTGATTAACGTTTTCTTGACAAATTGGCTTGAATATCGAACGAAATTTATTTACAATTAATATAATTAACAAATAGAGAAATAGGTGGAACAAAAAAATAAAGAACTTAGAATTAGAAAAAAAAATTTCAAACCTAGATTATGTTCTTGAATGTGCACTCTCTCTTATTTCTCTTTTCCCTTTCCTTTTCCTTTTCCATTTTTTTTTTTTTTTTTTTTTTAGTTTTTTTGTTGCATTTTATTTGAATTTTCTATCTGGGAGGAAAACTGTTTTCTGCTCTTAATTTGTTGCCTTTAAATATTTGCTGGCAATTTGATGTTGCATAAAATACAATTGTTGCTTCTTCTTGGGTTGCTTCTGTTGCAAGTTGCTGTAAAGTTGCTGCCATTGCAATCGTCATGGCCTATGGAATCTGCAATGGGAGGAGAAAGTTTTGATTAGTTTTTGTGTGTGTGCAACACGCAGCAAGTTTATGGGGTCGCAAAGTTTCAACAGAGCGGAAGGCTCGGCTCCCTGATTTCGCTCTCCTGATTTGCAGCAGACATCCTTCGGCTTTAAGGTTGGGTCTGGGTCTGGGCCTGAGCCTGGGCCAGGCCATTGCCAGCACACAAAAACCCAAAAAGCCATTACACACTCTTCTACCCAGAGAAATTGCAATGGAAATGGAAATAGAAATGGAACCGCCAAATCCTTTGTGGCTACACATCGTCCAAAAACGATGCAGGAGTGTGGTGCGGTGTGGTGCGGTGTGGTGTGGCATTGAGTGGACTCCACCTCCACTCCACTCCCACTCCCACTGCCGCATGCACGTGACACTTCACTGGCCATTGGCATTGGCAATTTTTTGCCTGGCTCACTCGTTCACTCGTTCATTCGCCATTCGATTTGGCCCACAAGGACATCCGCTACATAATTCAGTGGCCTGTCAGTGAACAGTGCAGGATGCTGGAGGATGGCGAGATTGCTTTGGACGCAGGAGAGCAATTTGCAAAGAGCCAAACGCAGCTCGCTGAAGGAGGGGTGGGAGGGCTAACGGCATATATGTATGTAGTATACCTCGTCAAGTGCCGACTGCCCTCGTGGACGGCCATTTCGGAGGACTTGAACTCGTTCAGCTCCTTGCGTATGGCGGCCTTGTCCTTTGGCGTCAGTCTTGTCCATGGCTTGTCCGCCCGCCGATCGTAGTCGTGGGCCTGCGTCACCTCGATGTAGTCATTGAACCGGATGATCTTCTTCTCCTTGAGCTCCTCAACGGTGGGCCGAAAACTGAGCTTCCGCAGCAGATACGACTTTTTCTCCTCCTTTTGTTTCTTCTCCTCGGCGGGTGATTGAGCTGCAGAATACCGAAATTGAAACGATTGAAGATGATACTCTTTGCATGAATCCTGACTTCGTACTCACTTTTCAAGATATTGCGCTCGACCAGCTCTTCGGCAGTGGGCCGCATCGAAAGCCGTCGTATGAGACGCGCCCCGATCGCCTCCTTGGACTCTTTGATCTCGTTGTCGGTGACCTGGTGCAGGATGTTGCGATTGATCAGATCCTGTTTGTCCGGCCGCAGTTGCAGCTTCAAGGACAGCGACTCCTTGCGTGCCAGCTTGGCCAAGCGCACATTATCGTTATCGTCGTCGCGATAGACGATATGCCCATCGCTCTCGTCGCTGTCGCTGCTGCTCTCCCGTATCACATGTGAGGGCCGAGTGTTCTCCTTGTTCTCCACGGTGCACGGCAACTGGATGTTGAACATTTGCTGCCTGCTGCGGGAAAAAGCATCCAATGGAAGGCACATTAGCTTTGTGGGGTTCTCTATGATATGGTTAGTCTGTGATGCTCTAAAGGTACGCCATTAGCACTACGATACACGATACACGACACCGACAAAAACAACAGCCAAAGAGGGTTACACTCAGGACGTGCATGCATAACACTCTCGACACTTCTTTAATCTCTTTGTAATCTAGTTGGGGGCCAACCTGGCAGCACATGCCTCTGCCTCTGCCTCAGCACATGCTCACACACACACACACACACACACACACAGATACTAGCAGTTGTCATACACACAAACACAAGCATGCGGATGAAGGATGTGATGTTATCTCTAGCTTCTTGCACTCTCGTCCTATCATCTCTCGCTCTACTTATTTTCACTCGTTATATCTCTTAGAGAGTGTCTTGATATTTATTCTATCGCTGCATCAGCTCTCGCTCTACTTATCCTCTCTCGCTGTATTTATTTCTGATTCTCTCGTTATATGTTATATCGTTCTTTTAGATTTCGTTTCATTGAGCCTCTCGTTGTATTCGCTCTCGTCCTATAATTTTGCACTTTCTTTTCTCGTTCATATAGCAGCCTCTCGTTCCATGTCTGCCAAAGTTCTCGTTCTATCATCTCTCGTTATATATCTCACTGTTTTTTCCATTATATTTTCACAGGTTTGTTCAGCTTTCGTTCTATTTTTCCCTAGTTTCTTTTTATCACATCTCATTCTCTGAACTTACAATTCATCTCTCCCTCTCTCTCTCTCTCTCTGTTTCTCTGCGGGTTACGTCCTCAAAGTTTTTGTCACCAGACCGAAAAATGCCTTTTTTTTCACCTCTTTATTTTTGTTGCGCTCCCCACCCACTCGTTGCTGCTGCTGCGGCAATTTTGTTTTCCTTTCCTTTCCTTTTTAACGGCACGTGGAGTGCACATCTGGCTGCCACACACCACACACACACACACACTCACTCGAGAGAGATAACCACACACAGATACAAGAACACACACTGTCGAGCATATAATATGCAAAACACATGCATATATGTACTCGTATGTGTCGCATGTGTGTGTGTGTGTGTGTGTTTGACTTTGTATTGTACTTAAAGCTGTCGTCGTTTGGCTCTCGGCTTGAATCTCTTTCGCCTTGAATGCCATATCCTGTTTGCCAGCTTCCGCCGCACTTTTGGGGCGTTAATGCCAAACACGATTGTGGATAAAAAAAAAGCAAAAAGAGAGAAAAAAGAGAAAAAAGAGAGAAATAAACCGAGTGCTTGCATGCACTGCGTGGGAGTGACGCAAGCAGTGTACCCTGGGGAGGACATACAATAGTATCTCAACTACTAGCAACTATCATTCTCATCCTCACTCTCGGAGGAAGTCCCCGTCCACTGATGGCATTGGCTTCGGCACTGCCACTGCCACTGCCATTGGATGGTAGGAAGTCACCTTTTTGTTGCACGAGACAAGCATTGTTTCAAGTGCTTATGCGATGCGTTTTTTGTGGAAATAAAAAGATACAAAATACTACGCAAAATGTATCTTAAATTGACTTGATACTTTTCCTACCATCAACTTGGTTTTATAGGACTGTAGAACTGATATTTGTAATCATTTAACCTGGATTGTTCCATGATATAGAAGAGCCGTTCTATAGCTTAGAGAGCAAAAGATATATACTTCCTCTGGCAAACATTTTCTCATTTCAATATTCTCTCTCCATCCCATAAATATGTCAAATCAACAGATAGACTGCCACCGCTTTGGCGTTGCACCTCTTCATCGAATACTGCATCATATGACGATCCATTTAACATTCCCTCCCCAATCGAAATTGCTTCATAGTCTGACAGATCCATAAATTGCACTCAATTGAGCCGCTGCTGCCATAGAACTCTGCTCTGCTCTGCCCTCTGCTCCTACTCGTATGATAGATATCATGGCAGGAAAACAGGCATTCAGGCAGTAAGGAAAATGTTTTTCCAGGCACGTACTGGGCCCTGGCATGGCATGGCATGGCATGGCCTGGCATGGCAGGCTTCTGCGTTTACGCTTTGTTGCATCTATTTTACATATTTCCTTCTCAACGTTTTTTTTTTTTTTTGTTTTTGGGTTTTTTGCAATAAACTGCATAAATTTCACTCATGTGAGAGTGAAGGGAAAACTCTTCGCCAGTAAAAGATTTTCTTCTTCAGACTTTTGGAGAGGCAGAGCGGGAAAAGACTGACATATGTTGCGATTCTCTGGCTCAATATTTGGTGTAGGAAAAGCAGGAAAACGCATGTGCGGCTCTCGGTTTCAGCTGCTGTTTTTTTCCCCCTCCCGCCCCTTCCAATTTGAATTTCAATTTCAATCCATGGTTTTCGTTTGAACGCCTCGGGCCAAAAGTTTAAGGCAAAAAGTTTTTGGCTAATGAAAAAAAAAAAAAAAAAAACTTGAACTCATTTCCTGCCTTCGGGTTTTTTCTTCTTCGGATTCTAATTTTCTTGCATTCTTTCATGCATATTCCGAATGTGGAAAATATCAAATTAAAACAGGCAGACAGAGAGAGAAAGACAGTGATGGGTTTGGGGGGGGGGGGGGGGGGGGGGGGGGGAATTGTAATTTGAAACAAATTCTGATTTGAGATGAAACATGCAGGACGAACAGGAAACAGGTCCTGCTCGGGGAATATAGCCAGACAGAGACCGTAAGGAAAGACAGAGAGAAACTTTTATGAGCAAAATACACCCACACAAAACACACAGATACACACACAAACACACACACACAGACATCCATGTACAGGGCAAAATGTGTAGAGTACTTGTGGAGGATCTCTTCAAAACAACACAGAGAAACTAAGTTGCTAATTTAATATTGAAAAAAAAAAGAAAAAAAGAAAAAGAAAGAAAAATGCAAAAAGTAAGCAAGTAGTTTGCAGGACAGAGTACAGTGTGCCCGTTGTTGCCACTGTTGTTCTTTTCCAGTGTGGCTGGCTGTGTGCGTGTCTCAGTGTTGTAAAAGTTTAAAAAAGAAACTTAAACACAAAATTACTACAAAAGGCGGATGTTGGAGTGTTTTGGAAGAGCAAGAGAGAGCAAGAGAGCAAGAGAGCAAGAGAGGGCGAGTGAGTGCGAGAGGAGCCAGGGGCATATGGGAATTCCATTTGTATTCTGTTTTGTATGGGAGGGGTGGGGGTAAGTGTTACATAACAACACTCATTGAAAGCGAGAGAGAGAGAGAGAGAGATAGAGGGGGAGATGCATATATGTGTGTGTGTGTGTGTGTGTGTGTGTTGGAAAGGATGTGCACTAAAAGCATTTTGCATGGGTTTTTTTTGGGTTTTGTTTTTATCACAATTTTTTATTTTCTCACACAAATAAATGATCTAAAAAAATGGTTTACCATATTCTAATCCGTGGTCGTAGTATTGGCCTGATTTTTGTTGATCAGAATGGTAGTAGTAGTTTGTAGATATAGAAGTGGAGGAGGGGTATTTTTTGTTGGTTTGTTTGTTTGTTTGTTGATTGATCGATTGATTGTTTGATTGATTGAACGTGTTCAGACGAATCAAATATGATTTAAAAGAACAAACACAGTACATAAGGGGGAGAGGGAGGCGTTAGGGAAAAAAAAGGAGGAGAAGAGAGAGAGAGAAAGAGAACAAATTGTTATATAGAAAAATAGTTCAAGTAACAAATGGAAAAAATAAGCAAAAAATTTCAAAAAATATTAGAAAGAGAGGAAGACTTGGTTGGGGTTTTCGGTGGTGGTGGGGGTGGGGGAGGAAGGAGTTCATATCTTTTGGTGAATAATACAAGTTTTTCTACCAAAATATGTGAGTGGTATTCGGAGGCGGGGGGAAGGGGTTCAACTGGGATTTAAAAAATAAATAACAAAACCATACAAAATATATAAAATGCTACTTGAAGAAGGACAGAGCTTTTCCGTCGGCAACTTGACCAAAAGAAATCCCATGGAATGCATCTCGGGGATTTTCTTAGCGGCGTAAATCCCTAAATTCCTCGGGATTCGCTTTGGTACACATTCCAATCGCGACAAGCCCCATCCTCTTCCCAGTTTTTCATTGTGTTTTACTCACTTGAGCGAATAGTTATTCCCTGCCGCATCCTGTCGCACCACCAGAGGTCGCTGACTGGCCGATTGCTGGGCCGCTGCTGCGGCGGCTGCCGCCATGGAGCCGATGCCGCCATTGCTATTGGATATGGCCGCCGCTGTGGCTGCACTTTGGCCGCCTCCTGGCCCGCCCCCGCCGTGATGGTGCTCCTGGGTGGGGGTCACGGGCGTGGAGGCGGAGGCAGGCAGCGGGCCGCCCTTCTTCTTCAGGGCCGATTTGAGAGGAACTGCATTTGGCTTGGGCTCTTTGGCTGGAATTTCCTCAACGCGCTGGGTGTCCATCATGCGGACATGGTTGCCGCCGCCACCACCGCCGTATGGGGCATACTCGTCGTCCGAGTCGAGTTCGTCCTGGTCGGGATCGTGATCTGTGGACAGGACGGATTGGGATGGATTACGGAGTCAGTAAGGCAAGAAATCACCACCATGCAATGCTCATATGTTATGCGGGGGCCGGGTGGGGAGGGGTAGGGGGTGGGGTTGGGGTTGGGGATGCACTAGCATAGTTATGAAGTGCGCGTTTTTTGTCTGGGCAATGAGCTAATCAAAAAGGGGAGGGGTGGCTTGCAGGGGCTGGGTGGCTCTGTGGATCAGATTGTATGTGGCAGAGTGGAGTCCCCTCAGCGAGCGTTCGATTTACCATCATAGTCATAGTCCTGCTGGTAGTCCTGATCGTGTATGGCGCCTGGCCCGTGCGGTCGTCCAGCGATGAGCGTGGGGCTCGGCGTGGAGAACATTGGCGGCGGTGGGATCGGTCCGATCTCCGACAGCGGTATCGGTGGCTCTGGCAGTTCGCTGAGCATCACCCCCGGTGGCAGCTTGCCGCCCGCATACGGCGGCGGTGTGCTGCCCGGCGGACCGCCTACCATCTTGCCGCCATCGTCGCCATCTGTGGGTGGGAAATCAGAAAATGTGTTTGGGATTCGTACAGCGAGTGGTATATTTTCTTTTTTTTTGTCTCGAGAGAGAGAGCGAGTGTGAGAGCGAGAGAGGATAGAGAGGGCGAGCGAACTATTCCTTGATTCTAGCCAATAAATGTGTGTGTGAGTGTGAGTGTGGGTGTGTGACTGTGTGTGCGTGTGCTTTTGGTGGCCCGGGTTAGTGAGTGTTTCGGGTGTGTTCGTGTGCGTGTGCGTGTGCTATGTGGTTTAGTGTGAGTGAAGTTCCTTGGGCGAACAAAGGAGAGAGAAAGTGGCAGGTTGAAATCGATTGATAGCATTTGGATTGCAAAATAACTGTAAATATATCGATTTAATCGTTACTTTTTTAATTTATCGATTTTATACAGCTTCAATATCGAAAACAGAGAGTTATCGATGTATTTCGATAATTAATCGATCCATTCCGAAAATACATCGATGTGTTTCGATAACTTATCGAAGTATTTGGTTAATTAATCGATATATTTCGATAAATATCGATATTGAGATATTTTAAGATATTTTATAATATTCTACAAATTTCTGCTAAAAAAAAATGTTAAGTTCGATTGGAAATTCCATTACCATTGATGGATAAACTAAAATAAACATTAAAATTCTTTTATTTATGTAGAAATTATTATCCTTTTCTTCTATAGATCAGATATGAAAATGTCTTTTATTTCTGATAAGAATTCCATAACCAGAAGAGCTCTACTGTCTTTCGTTTTTGCACCTTCCTGTGGCTTAAATATCGCATTTCAATCGCCTAAGTGAGCCACCATTTGGTTCCCTTTCTTTCTTCCTTCCCATAAATTATACATCTTTCAATCGGTTGCACAACCCTTCGAGTAATTTCTCCCTCCCTCGCTTTCCATCCAAACGGATTCTAGTTCCATGAGTGTTCAAAGGATATCCCCCTCCTTTGTGGTAGGGGGGTGGGGGTGCACTTACACATGTGCTCGTTGTGGTAGCAAATATTGACCCCACGGCGGGTCAGCTTATTGGCGCCGCCCAATGTGTTGGGCCTCTCCATTTTCCCATCCACCTGGTGATGGCCTCCGCCGCCGCCACCGCCGCCTCCTGGTGGCGGCAGCATGGAACCCTGACACTGCGGCTGCTCGATGTTGGGCGTGGATATTGTCCCGTTGCCACCATGTTGCTGTTGTTGCTGTTGTTGTTGTTGTGCATCAGTCTTGTCTTTTCTTGGTTCTGCAACGGAGTGAAAAAAGAAAACAGAGAGGGAAACGAATGAGGATAAAGTGTGTAAAGAGTAAACTAATTTATAGTTAAAGGAGTATGCCATGAATCCACTCGACAGCCTGGCCAGCCAGGCCAGGCCAGTCAGTGTGGTGGCATGCCCCACTTGACACAAGCTTTTACTTTAATTGTCGGTGGTCAGAAAACAGTTCTGGCCGGCTGGCCGGCTGGCCGGCTGGCAGTGGAAAATCCTTTGGGCCAGTGGAAAATTGCCCTGTGCCCTCCCTGGCCCCACAGACCGCTTGCCACTTGAGTGGCCACAAAGCCAAAGGATACACATGTCCTTCGTCTGTCTCTCTGTCTCTCTCTCTCTCTCTCTCTTTTTCCCCCGCATCCTTTTGTCCAGAGACCGAACCCCCTTCTGTGGTCCTCCAGTGACCAGTGGCCAGTGACCAGTGCCAGTCGTTTGGGGCAGTAATATTTCTGTTTTAATTGTTGTTAAAGGTTTAAGTGGTCTTACAATTACGAACCGCACTCTGCCATGGCACTTTTCCATTTATTTCCATTTAAAAGGTACACGAAATAATGAGAAAGAAATGTTTACGGGCCGCGCCGGAAACGGGTCCAAAGATTTTTCCCAAAAAACCGAAAAACAAAAAATTTCTTTCTGAAAATGTCTTATTTTTCCACACAATTAAAATTCTTCCCTTAATAGACATTTTCCCTCATCCTCACCACCGCGAGAGAGAGAGATCACTTACACACACACATGCCCAGCGCGAAGCAATTAAATAGAAAATTCCAAATAGATTTTCCCACATTTTCCTTACACTTCAAGACAGTCATTAAATGCTGATCGGTTGACAGACAGCCCAGCCCAGCCCAGCCGCAGAAAATCCACCAAAAATATTTATGGCCCAAGAGCAGCAACAATATATCTGGCCGCAAATTCAGTGCAAAACCATCACGCAATTAATTGGCAGAGCAAGAGGAGGAGCAGGAGGAGCAGAGGGTGGGGGTGGGGGGATAGTAAGACATCAAGCAGTGGGAAATTAATGCGAATATTTTCAGCAGTCCCCAGGCCGCCCAATCACCTCCCCCTCACTCATTCATTCTGTAGGCAAATCGGTAGTGAATAATCCCACTAAAAATATTACGAGATTGCATACCAATTTATTTCTTTTTTTTGTTGTTGTTAATCAAAGCATCTTGCCCCCAAATACGCAGCACAAATTGAGAGAAACTGCAGATACATTTACAGATACAGATACAGATAGAGATAGAGATGATGATGCCTCTACTTATAGTGTGGATCGTTGGATGCCTCGAAGCTGCCTATTTGAAACAGATACAAATTCCGCTGGCCCAATGCCAGAGACGCTGCAGAGAGGAAAAAGAGAAGCCAAAGGCCTGACGTGTTTGCCTAAATATTTATTTCTAAACAAAACAAAAAAAACAGCAGAGCAGAGCAGAATATTCCCGCATTCATTTCTCGTTTTTTGTTTGACACCAAAAGTTAATGAAAATTGTTTAAAAAAAAAAAACAAAAAAAAAAAGCAAGCAAGATTTTTCATGCATCAAGTTCATGAAAACACATTTGCCCGCCGCCGTCATAGGAAAGGAAATGCATATTATATACAAAAAAAAATAAAAGAAAAAAGCAAAGAAAATGGTTAAGGTACAATAGTTGCCCTGACCTGGGCATATATTGTTTATTTATCTTGGGAAAATTGATGCAAGTCTAAACAAATTTGAAAGCGAAATGAAAACCAATTAAGACTGCAAATCAATTATGCAAATGCTTCGAGATGCTTCGCCCATATATCAATTAGGAGAAGAGAGAGAGTCCTGACAAGCAGGACAGGTGGGACAGGTGCTATCACTGGGCCATAATCTACAAGGGGGGGGGGGGGGAGTGAGGCAGAGAGGACCGACTTTCCACAGAATTTCCAGCCAATCTTCATGGGCCAATCTGCACAAGTGGCTTTGGCTTTCATCTCTGAAACCTGTCTCGTGTAATCATTTCTGTGTGTGTGTGTGTGTGTGTTTGTGTGGCAAGGTAAAAGTTTCTTGGGACCTTTATCTCCTCCATCTCCTCCATTTCCCTATCGCTCTTCTCTCCTTTTCGCTCTCTCTCTCTCTCTCTCTCTCTCCGTCTGTTCTCTGGCTAAAACAATGCGCACCACTAATGACATTAATTAAGCAGAAAGTTTGGCCTCTAATTAGCAAACACACAGGAACACGATTGCAGACAAACACAAACATGGCCAAAAGCATTACCCACTCTCTCCATCTCTCTCTCGGCCTCTCTCTTGGCCAGCAGCCGACACTTAGAGGCAAACTCTAATCAATTATCGTTAGTGTGGCTGGCAATTACAATGAGATTCGTGTCGGCTAGTGAATGACCAAGGACAAAGGCCTAAAAGTAGGCAATATAGAAGGCAAAGAAGTTTATGCGTTGGCTTCAAGCGGATTAAAAACACTAATAGAAAAAAAGAGGAACTACTGGAAATTATTCACCCAATATCTAATCATTTTTAATATATTTTACAATAGTAATTTTCATTGAAAGTTCATTGAAAAATCAGGGGAAAAAAATCACAAAAAAACCCAAGAAAAGGACGGAAAAACGCTCAGAATCCTCGATTTTAGATCTAAAGATTGAAATTCTGTTGAAAATCCTCATTCAGCCATGCTTCCCGGTACCGGAAAACTCATGTTACCTTTCATTTTTCCTTCATTTTCTCCTTGCTAATTGCATTAGAAGTCGCCCAATTGTCAAGCCTCGTTTTACTCTACCGCATAAACCCATTTAATGTCACAAAAAGTTAACTTTTTTGAATAATTTCCGAGGATAATTAATCGTCTGCCGCTCCCTCTCTCTATTCTCACTCTCTCTGTCGCTCTGAATCCTGCCGACACAATAATTTCATTAGAATTCTCCCAGCATCGTGATATCTCCCTCAGGTATAGACCCCACTAAAAGTTCAACTTTTTCTCCCTGCATGTCTGTGCGTATACGTGTGTGTGTGTGTGTATGTGTGTGTGTGTGCGACACAGTGTGACGTCAGATGGGATTTCAATTTTCATGTTAAACGTAATACCGAGATTTATTTATAATTCAGGATGCCCAAAAGTCAAATGACTGCCGGCTGCCGGCCCCAACCCCCCCACCACCGAAAAACAAACAAAAGAACGGAAAAGCGACAGCAACAATTCGTTAAGAAGCCGCAAACTAATTGTGCGGCCAGCCCACACCCACCCACATTCGCAATGCAGCAGAGCGGGAGCGCGGGGAGGGTCGCATATGAAATATCAAATCAAAGCAAGGAAAAAGCGCGTGGGCGAAGGGGTCAGAGAGTCCTGCATCTGCAGGCAGGCAACATGTGTGGATATAACTGATAAATAAGCAATGAGCATTGTGTATATGCTGCAGAGAGGCAGGAGCAGAGGGAGAGGCAGGAGCAGAGGGAGAGGCAGCGGCAGTGGCAGTGGCAGAGGCAGAGGCAGCGGCCTGGGCAGCTGTGTGGCAGATATCCTCGTGGCATTGGCTGAAAGGGGAGTGCCACTGGCAGTCCTGGGACTGCATAAGAAAAAAGCCAACATATTTTCATAGCTCATTTTCAGTTTCTGCATTCAAAGGACATCTGGGGAATGCACACAACACACAGCACACGACACACATGGCTGGGGCACACACATTGTACAATGTTGCAGAAAAGCAGAAAGCGGCAGCAGCAGCGGCAGCGGCAGACATTGACACGGCCCTGGGAGACCTCCTTCTGCACTGACGTCACAACGATATATATCACATTACTCATACGCCCTGTGTGTGTGTGTGTGTGGGCGGGCAACACGTGCACTTGACTCCACGGCACCCGACGCTGGCACACACCCACACACACACACACACAGAGAGAGAGAATGATGAAATACAAGCATCGTGCAACTGCATCTTGGCCCCAAAATTACAAATTACAAAACTACATCACGTATACGCCCCCCCCACCACCCATCGCATTGTACAAGAAATTTGCTCAATTGCCCAACGAGTCGACTGTTCTTTTCACCCTTTCCTGCTGCCCTCAAATGCCTCCTGCCTCCTCCCTCCTCCATCCTCCATCATCTGCCACTGGCACTGCCGCTCCGTTTTCCCCCCATCTGCTGGCTTCTCTCGCTCTTTTCATTCATATTCCGCTGCATAGACATTAAATCAACAATCTGTCACAATTCATTAATTTTAATTAATGCCCCCACACACAAGAAAATCCCATTCGCAGTCACTGGCCACATGCCACTGCCACAACCAACGTGCAGCACCGCCGACACATGGCTCTTGGTCTGGGTCTGGGTCTCCCCTTAATTCAAATGTAATTGAATTTACAGCATACAAAAAACGGAAAGAAGAGAAACCCAATTGCCGTCGTCTGGCATATCAATTCGATTATAAAGACACGCTACATGCGACATGTGGCAAGCTGAGCTAAAAGGTGGGTGCACGAGCACGAGTACGAAGGGCATTTCCATTTGACAGTCAAGGGGGGAGAAGAGCCTTCCATCGAGTGGCTCTTCTGTCTGTCTCTCTGTCAAACTCTTCTTCACTCGCGTTTCATCAATTTTCCGCCCCATTTTACCATTTCACAGTGTTCTTTTTTTTCCTTTTTTTTTTGAGTGTTTGCCAAAGCGAAGCGAAACGTTTTGCTGCTTCAAAGTTTTCCACATGAACAAATATGAGACTTGTAAGCCTCTCGAAAGAACAAAAAATGGTTTATTGAATGTGCAACAATTTTCATTGAATATAAAGGTAGATGTCCATGGGGGTTTGCCCTGTGTTTTCATCCTGGAAAGGATGGTTATTTATGCCTCAAAAAGATGGAAAATTTCAGCCTGAAAAGGATGGAAATTTCACCCTCAAAAATATCAAAAATGTCAGCATTAAAAGCTGGATATTTATCCCTCAAAAAGATATACAATTTCAGTCTGAAAAATATGGATATTTATCCCTACAAAATATAAAAAGTTTCAGTCTGAAAAAGATTAAAATTTCACCATTAAAAAGCTGGATATTTATCCCTCAAAAATATAGAAAATGTCACCCAAAGAAAGCTTGATATATATACTTCAAAAAGATAGAAAATTGCAACCTGAAAAGGATGTAAAACTCCCCCAAGGAGAGCTGAATATTTATCACTGAGAAAGATGGGAATTTCTTCCAGAAAAGAAAGATGATAACTTTTTCTCCGCGCAAGTCTTCGAAGAGGAAAACCCTTCCTCAAAATAAAGGTAGCAGCGCCCACACTCCCAAGAAAACCTACTCCCAAGGAGAGCCTTCGGCGAACAGAAAACTTACGCCCCGAAGAAAGCGGTGGGTGTGGCCTGCGGCTTCCTTCTGATGGTTTTCTGGCTTGCCTTTCGGCAAGTGCTTTCCGCACAATTGATAATGTCTTCGCCTTTGGGCAAAGTTTTCGCTTACCCCACTCGGGTTTTTCCACCAGCAAATATATAACTGTACATGGGTATATTTATATATAGATGGTATTCCATTAGGATATATCCCACATCCACTCGTGAATTCCTCCCTTCAGGCCCACTTAGCAGCCATCGCCAACGCCAACGCCGCGGCATTTTCCCTCGCGGATAAAACAGATACTCCCGCGCGAGAAATACAAAAGAGAAAAAAGTACTCAAACTTTGACCTTTTCGTTCTGTTCTGTGTTTGCATTTACTTTCAATATTTCACCTCACGCAAAAGTGTTATAAAAAGAAAGAGTGGCTACCGGCTCAGCCTCAGCCTCAGCCTCTGGCTCCGCCTCTGCTTCCTCCTCTGGCTCCGCCTCGCGGGGCTTTCAGCGACACATTGGCCCACAATTTCAGGTGCCGGGAGGGAGGGGGGCCGCGATTGAAATGCGTTTGGCATTTAACAGTTTAATGCAAAAATAAACACATCAAAGAGCATCGGGCAGCAGCAGCAGCAGCGGCAGCGGCAGCGGCAGCAGACGAGACGCCTCCGTCGGAGGCAAATACCTTCTTTTCCGACAATTAAAACTTTTTACGCGGCAGCAGAAACGCAAACAGAAAACAATGCAGCGGCGGCAGCGGCAGCAGCCACTGAAAATTAAAAGGCGATTAAAAATAAATTAAGTTTACTCGAACCAACCCCCCAACCCCTTCGCACCCACCCAGCGATTCCTGCTCGCCTCGCCTCCTCCTCCCACCTGCCGGCATTTGTTATAAACCAAATGGCAAGCACACACACATTAGGGGCAGGGGCGGGGGCAGGGGCATGGAGGAGGCGGCAGGGGGCAGGGGGCATGTTCTCTTTTCTCAGATGTAAAGAAAAGTTTAAATATTGTTTGAGGAATGCCTCATGAAACATTTATGCAAAGGTGAAGGTCGTTTCCACCCACACCCACACCCACACCAACACCCACACGCAGAATCGCCCTGCCTGCTGCCCGCAACTCTCTACCGTTAAATTTTCCGTCATGATGCCATTAGTCAAAAGATTTGTCATCGCGTCTTAGAGATCTGTAGAGCAGTGAAGTATTTAGTGTGGAAAATAAACAGAGAACAGGGGAAAATGTTGGGGGAAATCAAATGCAGAGAGGCTGCCGACTGATGGCCACTCAGTCGACAAGTGTGGGTGTCCAATGATATCTATTGGTTGTGTCTATCGGATAATGGCACGACTTATCCAGAGATCGAAATTAACCAAGTTCTTTCCACAAGTTCGATCTTCACACTATACACATACCATAATCCCACTTCTATCCCAACCAAACCATCTACCAATGCATCATCATATATCGCATATCTGGCCTTCCGATTGTTTCCATCTGTTATATTTATTATCCCCCTGCTATCCTATTGAATAATAGCAATTGCTATCCCGAGAATATTTCTACAAATTCTATCCACAGTTTCTATAGCTTTATCATGGGATTTCAATCTCATTTCTATATGTTTCCATCTCCAAACATCTCTAAAATGCATTCTTCGATCTTGTTTAAAGCTCTTTTTATTCCTTCGATATGTTCCATCAGTTATATCCACAATCCATGGTAGGTTCCATCTATAACTTAATAGAATTTCCCAACACCAACCCACCCACAGCCGAATTTTTCACAAATGTTTCGAAAACTCTTGAAAATCGATTTCTTCTTCAATGAAAATGTATGTAAACCGAAATAGAATCTACAGCTAAACGCATTCCTAAACATTTTCCCGATTTTCGATTTGTTTCAGTTGATGATTTTTTCTTCGCTCTTTTTTTAGTACTTTCTTTTGCCTTTCTCTTTTGACACGTCGCCTGTCAAAGTACCTCCCGAACGAACAAACAAACAAACAAACGAACGACGCAAATAATGATGATAATGATGATCGTTAAAAATTAAGACTTAATGACAGTTGACGCTGCGCTTGCACTCACATCAGTGGCACCTTTGAATGATGGGGGCGGAGGGGAGGGGGGCCGAAGGAATCTATGGGCTAGAAATAAATGTCGTCTCGTAGCCCGAAAGATGTATTTTTCAATCGACTCGATATACATTTGCTTGATATAGGATATATATGTGGATACATACGCCACAGATTTATGGGGACAGGCCGCGGAGGCAGAGAGCAACAATTTTCAGCTTTTACTTTCTTAATTTGATAGATGAAATCAGCGCCCAGCAATGCGGCTGAAGGAAAGCGACGAAAATACAGAGAAAGAGGCAGCCAGGGGGGTGGAGAGGTTGCGGGGGAGAAGTGGATAAATAAATGTGTATTAAAATGAAAACAAATGAGCATCGAAGAGTGGCATTAAATAAATTCATTTAAAAGGTCAGACATTCGGATGAAAGGTGCGTAAATCTCTGGCCCGCCCTCGTCCTCACCCTCACCCTCCCCCTCTCTTTCACTCTCTCTCTCTCGCTCTCTTTCTTTCTGTTGGTGTTTCCTTTTGCTGATTTATGGGTGGCCCCGCCGAAGAAATTGTTGCATATCGTAAAAAATGAGGCGGCTCTGAAGCAGCAACAAAACGCAGGCGAAAGAAAAGCATAAATAACATTTAATTTTTCTTGAACTCGGAAACGACCCCAAAGAGAGCGGAAACAAAAAGAGAGTCAGAGACTTGGCCTAAAAGTTGATGGAAAACCGCTTCGACAGTTGGCCCGCAGGCGAACGAAATTGGTCCGAAACGAACAAAAATAATGCCATAAAAATGAAATTTCAACAAACAACCGAATGACTGACAGACAGAGCAGGCAACAGAGAGTGGGAGAGAGGGAAGGGAAAGCCTCAGAGTGAGCGAAAAAAAAGGAAACTTCTACCAAAAGTTGGGAAACTGTAAATGCGGGCGGTAGGCAGCGAGAGAGAGAGAGAGAGAGAGAGGGGTCCATCCATTGGTCGTGTGGCAACTTGAACTGCGGTTTTTCCCGAACATAATCAAAGACCTACCATATGTGTGGGGCACGAGGCATGGGGCAGTGGCTGCAGAAACTTTACGAGCCGCACACTCGACACATGGACAGCACACACACACACACACACACACACACTGACTCACAGACACACAGTCGTAGGCATACACGCGCCATTGCGGTGTAAATTTTATAGATGCGCCCTGAGAAGTAGGCAACACAAAATGGCCCAAAAGAGAGAGGGGAAGAGAGCAAGAGAAAGATGGGTGGTTAAGGAGGGGCGACTGAAAGGCAGTGAAAACATGGCATTCCAATTAGAGATGGAGAAATGCTCTCTCTACACCTTCTCCCCCCTCCCCCCCTCCCCAGGAAAAAGGTCCTCCATACGTATGTACATATCTCAAAAGTGGTTCGTTCTCCGTTCCTTCCATCAAATTGGAAACGAAAAATCCACCCATGAGCTTCAAATTTTAATTGGAAATGTGACGAGAGGAAAATGCTCACCAAAATTTTAAACAGAATTTTGTGCTGCAGAATTCTTCAGGCCACACTCAAGGAATTTTCAGAGGAAACTCTATTTAGAGGGATTTCTATAGAATTTCTATGGATAAACTGGGAAGAATGTCGGCAAAAAATGAACATTGTTCTACTCTTTTCTTGGGACTGGAAAACAATGCAAAAAATGATGGAAATTCTTTCACGAGTCTGATAGCATTCCCTCAACAAATCGTAAATTAAATAATGAAAATATCATCAAAGAGAACCCAATAGAACCTAGTTTTCCCGAACAGTGCTTCGATTTGATCTACTTGAATAAAGGACCCCTGAAAAGAGTTGCAATTTCCTCTAAATGAACGACTAATCAATCAATCAATCACCTCTGATCAATTTCCATATAATACCCAAAATAATGGACTCAATTTACTGCTGGATCCACAGTGATCCATTTCCATTTGACAATCTTTAAACATCAACAATTTATCATCGCCCCAAGAGGTTACCCAGCAAATCGCATAGATTACACTTTCACAAAAAAAAAGATACTTTTGCCAGACAGCAGCAGATACTTGCCACTCAAGAGCAGATACTTTCGCAGACAAAATACTTCTTAACAAGAAAAATCTTCCTAACAAGGCCACAAAAATAAAGGGAAAAAAAGGAAAAGTAATACAGAAAGGAAAACCCCTGCAAAAGGAAGCCCATCAAAAAATCGGATTTGTTGTCGGGGCAACAATTTGCTGCCTCTGTCTCTGTCTCTGCTGCTGCTGCTGCTGCTGCATGCCCCTCTTGCCTCTCTTGTTTTAACCGATTTTCAGTCATTCCATTGGGCTCGATCTCGGGTTTAAATTTAATGAAAGGCTCGGCCTGGCTCGGCCCTCCTTCTAACCTGCCGCTAAGCCCCCAAGCAGGAGACGGGAGGCCAAAGGTGAAAGTGAAACGAGAGGCACATTAACGAGCTGGCAAAAGCTGCCTAAAGGCTTAAATGCCTTCGTCCTAGGCAGCATCCTTTTTCCCTTTTTTCCCTTTGACTAGGCCTGCGCCTCCAGGGCCAGTACGACTAGGTGGCTGTGGCACGTGCTACACGGGTGGGGGCATGGGGATGGGCGCCAACAGTAAACGTCACTTTAGCGCTGCCGCTGCCACTGCCACTGGCACTCGTCGACAAAACGAATTTCTCGCTGATGTGTGTGTGTGTGTGTGTTTGTGTGTGTGTGTGTGTGGCCCCGAGCCACATTTTGGGGGCACGCACGCAGGCGATAGGCAAACAGCCCAAGTGCTTTTCACACCCAATTGCTGGAAAAACAACGGGGCAGCAGATGGGGCAGCTTCAACGGCAGATGAGGCAGCAGCTGAGGTGGCGCCTCCGCCAAGTCAAACGCTATTTCCAAGGCACACAATTTTCGGTAGTCCGCCAGTAAAAAAGCCAGAAAGGATACAGGATATACATCTATAGCTACGACTAAGAGATACCCTTTCTATTGAGAAGAAACTATTCAGAAAATGGAAAGGAAAAGGGAATTTCTTCATTCTATTGATGGGATATTTCTGGGATGTGTGGGATATGTATCTCTAAAATATAACAAAATCCAATTTCCAAACTATATTTTGTGGCTCTGGGTCTGGGGCATTCGGGGCCTTTGATACCTTCAAATGGGAATATGTTTCTTCTGCTTTGGACATACCTCTCCACGAATACAATATAACCTTGAATAGTAGGGATACCCTGCAGAAAAATACACAACAATGTCTCTGTTTATGCCTGGAATCTGCGTGTCTTTGGACCTCTGTCTCTGTCTTTCGCTATATTTCGTGCTACATCTCTCTTTCTGCCTTTCTCTATCTCTCTGCTCCTCTCTCTTTCCTTCTTCCCCTATCTCCCTGCTCCTCTCGCTTTCCTTCTTCCCCTATCTCCCTGCTCCTCTCGCTTTCTTTCTATCCCTATCTCTCTAGCCCTCTCTTTGCCTGCTTTCTCCTTCATATACTCGTATGCCTCCTGCTTCTCTATTCTCCCCCCCCCCCCCCCCCCCCCCAACCCCTCTTTGTCTGTTTGTGTTTCGTACGTGCTTTGAGCTATTTTTTGTTATGTTTAACGCATACTCCAAATTATGATTACATTCCCACCATCTCCCTCTCCTCCTTCTCGAACGGCAAGAAAAACACGTATACGTAACAATATACAGGAGATGTGGGTGGGGGTGGGTGGTGAAACAGTGGCGAAAATCCTAATATCGCGATGAAGAGAGAGCAGACAAATCGCTTTGGCTGTGACAATAGCAACAACAGCACCAGCCGAGAGTCAATCCACCTTTTGGGTGATTTTTCCACGAAATACTTTATCTATACATTATTTTCTCTAGCTTTTCTTGGAATTGTTGCGCCCTTAGGGGCGTTGCCTTCTGCTCAATCAATATTTGTGAAGGTCACACTTCATTCTTCATCGCCATCTAAGATGTGGATGATTTTTCCCTTAATAATAAATATGATGGGCCTCTCTCTCACTCTCTTTGGCCTCCACGCATTAATCATACGCCATGTGTTGCTCCGGTCGTAGCAGCAGCAGCAGCAGCAGCCGAAGGAGCAGCAGCAGCAGCAGCAATTAGTTTTCCTCCATTTGGGCGCTTGAATTATGCAGCAGCCATCTTTGGCTATATATCTGCTCTATATAGAGTATATCTGCCGCATCTTGGGCAGGCAGTAAATTGCTTTAATTGACAGCGGAAGTGGGTCCCAGATAAAACACATTCGAAGGCAAAGTGTGCTACCGACAGGCACTCTCTCGCTCTCGCTCTCGCCCTCTTTGGCCATAAATTAGCCATCATTTTGGCCAAAACAGCGGAAGACGGCAAGGTCAATCTCATGATGATAATGATGATGATGCTTGGGCCACTACAGATGCTGCCCCACTGATGATGATTTGTTGTTCTTGTTTCGACAAGAAGTGGCAAGAGAATCTGTTGACAACAAGGAGCGTTCGTTTCGCTAAAAATGACATAATTAAAATGAAATAATTTACTGCTTTCTCTACTTTCGCTCACTCTGCCGCCTGCCGCCTGCTGCCTGCCACCGTTTCGTAGAAAAGTTTGCGAAAGAAGAGTGAAAGTAATAAACATAAATTAAAGCTCAAGTAGCGCCAAGGATTTCTTGAATCTCTAGGGATTCTCCTTTGAGAGGCTACCCATGATTGATGGAGGCGACGCCCTCTGCTCTGCTCTGCTCTGTCTCTCGCAATTCAAGGAGTATTTTTGAATTTCCCTGCTTTTCCCTTGGAATTGTCATCACAGATGATGCCATGGCAAAATTAATGAAGCCTCCTGCGAACGATGATTGATTTTTCTCATATTCGTGGGAGACAATTATTGATTGAATATCTCCCTCCCTCGCTCCTTGATTAGGGACATAATTGCCCATCTCTGGGTTTCAGAAAATGCATGAAAAACATCTCCAAAAGTTGCGCTTTGTTCACTGTGTGATTAGAGCGATAATTTCCCATATTTTAGTGGCAGGAAATGTGACCAAAAACATCTCCAAAAGAGAACAAAGGTACTGCTGTTTGTGGAAATATTAGAAAATATTTCGAAAACCTTAAAAAAAAAAAAATCACCAAATGATGAAAGTCGATTCTTGCTTTTTTTGAAGAGCATAATTCCTCATCTTTTGGTGCCATAAAATATTGTTTTAAACAACAGAAAAAGTTCCCATTTCTTGGTACTAGAAAATTTGAAAGCTTATCCTTGTTTTAGTATCATCAAATATCCCTATCAGTTAGGAGAATCATATCCCATCTTTGAGTATTAGAAAATATCTGGAAAATATCTTGAAAATATCTTGATAATATCTTGATAATATCTTGATAATATCTTGAAAATATCTTGATAATATCTTTAAAATATCTTTAAAATATCTTGAAAATATCTTTAAAATATCTTGAAAATATCCCTCTTTGATAAGAAAAATACCACAAAAATATCGCAAAGATTTGCTTTGATTAGCAAAACAATTTTCCATCTTTTGAAATTAGAGAAAATAACTGAAAAATAAAAGAACATCTCGAAAAATCATTCCAAAGGACTGACGTTGTTTCCTGCTGATGTTTTTTGGTTTGTTTTTTAATAGCATTTATATTATTGCCGCCTTGATTTATATATTTTGATGTTTTCTGTTCGGGGGCTCCAACATACTGGCTCGTTATATACATAGATATTTATTTAAAGTCGTTAAAAAGAAAGCAAATACCAAATACCAAATACAAAATACAAAATATTTGTATGCAAAGGAATTGTGTGGCTGTTGGGTGGCGCAGGAATTTAAGCCAAAGAAAATGAAATAAAACATATGAATTATGTTCGCACATTAAAGAGACAACCGAGCGAAAGACGAAAATATACGGGGAAAAAAAGCAACAGAAAAATGTACCCTATAGCCAGCTAGCTATGGCGTCAACGAATTTCCACCGATGAGACGCTGAGGATTTTCACTCTGTGCCATGAATCATAGAGCGCACAAAAAGAAGAGCAGCAGCAGCAGCAAAAAAAAATATATAAATTCTCGCTCAATGTGTCACACAATTATAATATTCATTAAGGCAGGAGCAATATGTTATAAATAAATAATCAAGAGCGGGGCCCCAGAAATAGAAATGCCAGCAGCAGCGGCAGCAGCAGCCACCCCAAAAATACTCGTAATATTCCCCCACAAAAGAGAGAGAGAGAGAGAGAGAGAGAGGGGGGGTAGATCAAGGGGAATAGATCATCAGTTCATTAACATGTAAAGAGATTGCAACAAATTGCCAGCTAAATGCTGTGCTGTCTTGTGTTGCCTTGCCACAAGGTGAAGTTCATTAAAATTCCGCGTCACTCAAAAGTTTTTCAAAAAATATACACAAAATATAGACGCCAAAACGATTGGGTGAAGGTCATGGGGGAATAGTTTGCGTCTTTTTTTTTCGCTTTTCTCGGCAGTTTTTCCATTTCCATTTTCATCATCATTATCGTTAGCATGTGGCTCGGACACAACGGCTGGCTGGCTGGAGCAAAATTTGTTTGCCTCTGCCTCCGCCTCTGCCTCCGCTCTGCCGCTGCGTGTTGCCTTCTGTTTGCTTTTCTTGGCCCCCAAAACGATGGATGATGGGGGCGTCATCTCTTGATGACGTTGTTCCCTGCTAACCATTACCACCTCTTCTCTCTTTCTCTCTCTCTCTCTCTCTCTCTCTCTGTTTCTCTACTTCTCTCTGTGTGTGTTTTTTCGCTGCTTGAATTTTCCCGTTTATTTTCATAGGCTGACGCTGCAGAATGTGCGGAAATGCGTTCTTTAGACATCATTTGGGGGATAATCTCCGTTCCTTCCTTTTTTTTTATTTGTTTTTTTCTTCTGTTTTTGGAGCAGCGGAAAGTACATTTCATTGCCAAATAAATGGGGGAAATTAATTTGATTGAAATTGGGTAACAAGATGGATCGCAAATGGACTGGAAGGGACGCGGGAAGGGGGAAGCTGGAACGGGAACTGGAACTGGAATAGGACTGCAGCTGGGAAACTGAACTGCAAACTAAAAGGAGACTTCAATTCATTTAAAGCGAAAATATCATAGAACATCAGAAGGATTCTTCTTGGAATATTTCGGAAAAACAGCCACTGTCTGGCAACAACACGGGAAGACCATTGGAAAATTGGGGATTCAAAGCAGAGTGAAAAAAAAAATGGAAACTGAAACTGCATTTTGTACAGCAGTACCATAAAAAAACTTAAATAAATATTAAAAACGTAAATAAAACATTAAATAGAAAAACCTAAATAAAAAATTAAATAAATAAAAAAATAATAATTTGTAAATAAATAAAAAATACTACTTGAAACAATCAAAGAACACCGAAAACACACGCCACAGAAGGTGCAACTTATTGCTTTATTAATCCCCAGAATCACTTTCTCTGAGCTTCCGGCCAACATAAGTTTTAGCCAAAATATCCTCCCGAAAAAGGGCTTTTGGTAACTGAAATAATCCCCCAAAAGCCAACAACAAATCCGCAGTAATCTGCCATTAAATGTGAGGGGGGCGTGAAATGAAACACCCACTAATTCGATTGTTCCTGATCACGCACAACATAATCCGATATCCTAATGAGTGCTGTGTGTGTGTGTGTGTGTGTGTGTGTGTGTGTCCCTCCATCAAAGTGGATTACAGGGATATGATTGGGGGTGAGGAGGGTTAAGGGGGGTAAAATCTTGGCAAGAAAGTTTTGGGTGAGTATAAAAGTGTAATTAAGACACACAAATCAATCAATCAATCAAATAGAGGAGAGGAGAGGAGAGGAGAGGCGGAAAAAAAATGAGAATGCAATCTGAATAACTTAATTTTGTTCATTTCCTTGCGAAAACGAAGGCAATTTCCTCACTTCCCCCCCAAAGAGTAGGAGTTTTCTTCATTCCGCCCCTTAAAGAGCGGAGCTACCTTTATTTCCCTCCTAACGAGGGCGGCGGTTTGCCTTCTTTGCCCCCTCAAGGGTGGGGGTTTGCTCAAAGATTGTTAGAGCTTTCCACTGCTTTCCACATTGAAGTTTCCTGCTTTTCCTAATTGAATTCCAAGAGTTTTCTTCTACCTTATGGAGCAACCTTGATGAGAGGAGCTTAATTACATGATAACCAGCACCAGACACACACACACACACATACAGGACACACCCACACAGTGAGAGATTATGTAATTATGGGATATGCATATGTGTGTGTGTGTGTGTGTGTGTGTGTATGCCACAGATCTACTCAGATAAAAGATGGAACCTTGCTGACAGATGCAGGCGCCACATATACCGAGTAAATTACCATAAATCAAAAGGGAAATAAAACTAAAAAGGACATCGGAGACAAGGATACAGCCACAGATACTGGCACATAACTTTTGTGGTCAAAAGTCAACGTCTGACAGTCATTAGTCATATCAAAAAAACAAAAAATATATATATATATATATGTCTATGTGGATGGTGATGTGGGTCAAAAGATAATGATGACAGGAGCAAGAACCACCAGCAGCGGCTGAGGCAGTGGCTGTGGCTGCGGCTGCGGCTGTGGCACTGGCTGGAAAAAGCGTGCGTCCTTCGTCCCTCTTTTGGGTGACCAAGATCAAGGACGAATCGACAAACCGCACGAGCCGACAAAAAAAGCCTAGCGACTGCATTTTATTGCGCCTGAACGGACGGCCTTGACTTTAAGCAAGTGAAAGTTATGCAACAACAGCGCCGCAGAACCACAGCGAAGCCTTCCAGCAAAAAAGAACCCCGGGGAAAAGGGGAAAAGCGGAAAAGCGGAAAACACCAGAAACCCGAAAACAGAAAAAAGATAAACGAAATCTGTAAAAGGTTTTTCCGGCGCTTGTGTCGCTTTCACTGCCTTTTACTGCGTTTTCTTTTTTTATTATTTGTTTTTTTTTTGTCTGTTTAATTTCGCCTGGCATTTTATCTAAAGGCAGGCCTATCCTTTGGCTTCCTTTTGTCGGCTGGGGGAGGGGGGAAGGCTGGCGGGGAAAATCTGTGTGGAAAAGGGTTAATTAAAGTTGAGCTACGCCCACGTTTCAAAGGTGCAGGAGACACACGGCGGAGGCAATACATTTTATGGTCTCTCTCTCTCCCTCTCTCTCTCTACCTCTCTCCATCACTCCGTTTTGGCTTTCATCTGCAGGCAGGCCCCTGCCTCTGTCTCTGTCTCTGCTCCTACCTTTTGCTTTTCTTTCCATGCCTTTTCCTTGGTTTACTTTCCTTTCCACCCCCCGCTTCACCGCTTTTGTCAAGTGAATCGGAAAATCCTGTGTAACTAGTTTTCTTCAACATTTTCGCTAGGAAATATTTTTGTGTTATTTTTCATAATATTTTTTCCTATAAGCCGCTTACAGCTGTCCCTTTTCTGACAATATTTAAGGGCGAACTAAAATCCTCACTTTGATTGGAAAAGCCAGAGAGAGAGAGGGAGAGAGAGAGAGAGAGAGAGAGAGAGAGAGAGAGGGAGAGAGAGGGAGAGAGGGAGAGAGGGAGAGGCAGAGGGAGGGGTGGGGCAGAGCCAGTGCCAGTGCCAGAAAGAAGGAAGCGACCACCAGTAGAGTCGACTCCCAATCGACTACCGAGTCGTATCCTTAAGGAAGTTCCCATTGAGTAGCAGGAAATTAAAATTTTAACCCAAACCGAGTGGAAATTACAGAGTGGCAGAAAAAGCGGAGAAAGCGGAGAAAGTGAGGGAGAGAGCTGCAGATGGAGAGGGTACAACATATAGAAAAGGCAGGCAAGGCAGGAAAGAGAAAGTAACTTTCGTGTAGTGCCAAGTCATCCAGTGGAAAGGAGTGCAGTAAAAGGAAATTCTTCTACAAGGAAGTCCTTAATTTGTTTGCCATTCCAACCCCTCCCTCCCTCCTTCCCTCCCTGCCGCTCTCTCTCTCTCTCTCTCTCTCTCTCTCTCTCTACCTTTTCTCTTGGCAATTTTCATTTGAATTTTTAATTTCCAACAGCAGCCCCTGCCTTGCCCCCTGCTGTGGCACATTCTGTGACACTTTAAGCATTAGTTTGACACACGACGAATCCCGGGAGTCAGGGGGAGGGCGTGGGGGGATTGGGGTCCTGCCACATTATGCCAGGCGGCGGCATCTATTTAAGTGAGTGCAAACTTTGGCCTCCCCCAACATTATGTAACCCACACACACAGACACCCCTTGCAGAGCGTCGGATCCTCCACAGACGGAGCCCCCGAAAATTGTACAAATTTTCGGCGCAAATTGTTGGAGGGCCAGGAGTCGGGAGTCGAGAGGGGAGCGGGCCTAAAGGGCGGTGGGGATAGAGGGAGGATGGAAATCCAAAATAGGAGACAGGGCTAGAAGGAAGATAGAGCCTGAAAGGGAGACACTGTGCCACCAGCAGGGGACAGGGCCACATCCACACAGAAATAGAGAGTCACACACACACACACAGAGAGAGAGAGAGGGAGAGATAAAGGGGGGGAAAGAGACACCGTCATAGCCACGCCACGCTTCATGAATTTTGCCTCAATTTTTCACTGAATTTTTGCCAAGCTCCTGCTAAAAATTGTATGCAAAAGCGAAAAAAACGCATAAAAAAATATAAAAGAGAGAAGAAAACTGCAGACAAAAAAAAAAAAAAACGTGGAAAAAAGCAACCTGCAAAACGATGAATACAATTTTCCTGTGGCATGCAGGCTGACTGCCTGGTGGCCTGGTGGCAGGCAGCCACGTTCAACATTCAACAATGGGAAATCATTTAATTTTTATTATATTATATTATATATTATGGGTATATTCGTTGGAGTTGTAGTCGTTGCTTTTGTTTTCCATCTTCCATCTTCCATTTTCCATTTTCTATTTTCGTGGTGGCAAGTGCAAACAGTTTTTCGGTGTCTGTTCCTAATGGTCGGGCGTCGAGTCGAGAGTTGATTTTAATTTAAAGATTAGCATTGAATTATTTAACGAGCCCCCGAAACAAAGTGGCAGGCAGGCAAGCAGCTAGAAATTTGAATTATGTGCCATGGAAAATTATGCAGGGCCAGTGGCTGTGGCAGTGGCAGTGGCAGGCTCCCTGGCTCCCTGGCTCCCTGGCTCTGGGGCAGCGTTGATAAATGAGAATGGAATTAGTGGAAAACGGCAGCCATGGGGGAGAGCACGAGCCCGAGCACGAGCACGGCTATGGGATTCATTCCGTTGATTGTTTGCACACTTGTTGCAGCCTTGAACCTTTGGCGGGGTTCCCAAGGAGCGAGGCAGTTGTGAGGCGGCAGGAATGGCTGGGGAGAAAGGTGTTGAAGCTGGAGGGGCAGGGAAGTGGAAAGGCGAAGGGGAAAGGTTGAAGTTAAAGTTGAAGTGAAAGATAAACAGCCAAAGATGAAAGCTCAAGAAGTCTTCAGCAAAAGTTGAGGAGTGGCAGTAGAAGTGGTCGTAGGGGAAGTAGCTTACGAGCAAGCAGTGCCCTTTAAGCAGTTGGACAAAGCAGTGTCTGAAGCAGTACAAGTGGTACTGGAAAAAGTAGTTATTTATTTACTTATTTATTTATTTGCACAATTGCAGACTAGCCAGAGCCCTCGGGCTGAAAGGAAGTCGTAGAATAAGTCATAGAAGTAATCCCCAAGAGCCAGCGATAGTTGGGCTTCCGTTTCAACGATTAGAAGTACGATACTGCTCTTTGTGTGTAGGGGTTTTCCGCACATTTCCCGCGGAGAAAAACCGTGCACTCAGTCGCTTCCCAATTTGGACAGCAGCCACTTAGTTGAGAGTTTAGAGTTGAGAGTTTTCCCCAATTGCTGTTGCTGCACAGTTTCCCGCTGCAATTCCCGAATGTCACTCGCTGGGTCCGCAATTAAGGTGAAAAAGCGCGCAAAAGACTGCAAAATGTTTAACGAAACGAAAGGAAACGTCACAGCAGGCGCACACACACACGCACACACACACACATGGAAAGACAAACAACAATGCATCGCAGAAAATCCACACAAAAACCAGAGCGCGACAATTGCGCCTTCTGTTGGAGTGAATTGTAGGAAAATGGGTGGCAAAAGCGTGGCAAAAGGCGGTCCAAGTGTGCGGGGGGCAAAAAAGGGAGAGGAAGTGCAGGTAGAGGAAGAGGGAGGAGCTTTGTGGGTGGTGGAGCATTGAAGAAGACCAGAGACAAAGGAGGAAGGCAGAGGGAGAGAGAGGGAGAGAGGGAGAGATAGTGGGTACTGCTACTGCTGGCATCCTGTTGTCCTTCAACGGAGCTGACCTTGCACTTGCCACTTGCTGCTGCTGCTGGCTCTGTGGCTGCCGCAGCAGTCACTGCCAGTGCCAGTGCCAGTGCCCTTGCCTCTTCCTCTGCCACTAACGATACTGCTCCAGCCACTGCCACAACTGATTCTGATGCTGCCTGCCTCAGTCTTCCTGTTACACTGCCACACGCGCCGGATGTTGATTCCCATGGCTGCATTTCACTCTTTCGCACTTACACTTCTCTCTCTCTCCCTCTCTCTCTCCCTCTCTCTCTCCCTCTCTCTCTCCCTCTCTCTCTCCCTCTCTCGCTCCCTCTCTGTCCCTTTGCCACTCTTCTGGCTCTCTTCCTCTTCGGCTGCTTTTTTTTTTTTTTGGTGTGTGCAAGGACGCGGCAAGAGCTGATAAACAGACACACACATGACTGCGCCCACGTGCCGCATTGGAAAGTGCGTTTCGGAAAAGTTTCGATCCATTCCTCCTCCTGCCCATCCCCCTCCTCCTGGTAACCCCCCCGACCTCTGCCCCTCGTATCCGCAGAGAAAACGATTCTTAATTACATATTTTCGTGGCATGCAGAAAACAATGTTTTGTATGCAATTTTTTGGTTCGTTATTTGTTTGGTTTACTTTTTTACTGGCCAAATGCCAGCGCCCACACACACACACACACACACAGCGTACACGGAATTGTTATGTAAAACAGCATTCAAAACAACAACAAGGGAAAGAGGAGTGGTGCAAAATGCCACAGACAGGAGAGAGAGAGGGGCAGAGATTGGCGGGGGGAGGACTGTCAAAAATGGCAATTTAAATGCTGGCCCAAATAAGTATGCAACGTTTTTGTCCGTTTGCTTTTTCCATCTGTGTCTCTATGTGTGTGTGTGCCTTTCTCTCTCTCTCTCTCTCTCTCTCTCTGTGTGGGTGGGTGAAAGTAATTTCATTGAAATTGCTTTAGCAAATAGTTGCAGTTGCAGTTGCATCTGCAGTGTGTTGCAAGCAGATATTCCACATGAAATACCTCGAGTACGTCCGTTTACCGAAATCTCCCCCTCCCGTCCGCTTGCCTTCCACTCTCTACTTTCTCTCCCTTTCCTTCTCTCCTCCTCCCTTTGGGGAAACTCATAAATAAACGCTTTTCTATTTCCCCGAATTTTATTAGATTACTTTCACTTGACATCCCTGCACTCTTTCCTTTTCAGCTGAAATTTTCCCTTTGTTTATTTCGCGTTGGTCGGTAAGTACTTTTTCATTTTTCCACCATCCCAGGATCCCAGGAGATGATCAACAGGAGGGAAACCCGAGGAGCAGTTGCTAGAGGGACATAAGGATGGCTGGCTGGCTGGCTGGCTGGCTACAGTGAAGCCTCCTCCCTTTGGCCACACTGTGTCGTGACACAATAATTGATTACACTTTTGCCGCATTTTCATTTTGAATTGATTGCCGTCGGAGAGACACATTTTGATTGATTATAAAAAAAAAAAACGTATGTGTGTATATCATAGGATTTCTTAAGGAAAAAAGGATATTTTTGGAGAGAAAAATAAAAGTATAAAACGAAAGTTAAAGATTTAAAAACTGCATTCAAAATATTTGCAGAATATAAAGGTAAGTTCTAAGACCGTGAGATATGATTAAAGATATAAATCATATACAAATTAATTCTTTTTTAATAAATAGATTTTAGCGGAAAAAAAATACGAAAATTCTAGAAGAAGAAAATTACACTTGGAAAACTGGGATATTTGAATAGATTGTGAAACTAAATAGAATTTACTTTGATTTTAACTTGATAATGTATTAAATAATATATTCAATCTAAATAGAAAAAAATTTTAAATAAATATATATGTATAAATATATATTAATATATGCAGGCAGTGGCCGTACAGCAACTTTTCTTCGAAAGTTTACCCGAAACTTTCCAATATTTAAATATAATATATATTTATTATATATTTATTTTAAATATGAAATATAGTAATATCATAATGTAAATGAAAACCTTTTTCTTTTGACAATTTCCACTCACGGTGCAAATCTATGTATAATGGTAGATATAAATTTTAATTCGATTCTCAGGTGTTTTTTTCCTTCTTTTTCTCTTTGTTTCAAAACTTAAAAATTATCTCAAATTTTGCACATTTTCTTAGCTTACTTTGTAGTCGAGATCCGTTGCTTCGCGTAAGATTGCTAGCATTTGGGTTCTTAATTTGAAACTCACCTGAAAGTGAAAGAAATCGAAGGCAAAATGTTAATTAATTATTGAATTTAAGACAACAAATGAATAAATGATGACTTCAATGTGGGAAAACACCCGAGGAAAACCACGAAATCCACTTGATTTCCCATTAAGTTGTGGCAGTCCCCCGTCGGAGGCTTATAATTATGTAATTAAATGTTAATCGAAACAATTTGAGTAATTAATGGAGATATCGCTCTCTGCCACACTCTCCCCCTCTCGCTCTCTCGCTCACTCGCTCTTTCTGCGGAATACTTTGGTTATTTCTCATTAAAAGCTTGCCACATTTGCTGCTTCATTTAATCGACTTATAGAAGCCATAGCCACAGCCCCAGCCACAGAGCCGCCCAAAAACTGTCAACGTGGCAAGCTTTATATTAGCCACATGCACACTCTTCTCTTCTCTCTCTCTCTCTCTGTCTCGCTCTGTGTGGCAAATCACAAAAAGTTTCAACAAGTCACGCATTCAATTAAAAAGCTACGGGCATGCCACTCCCCCTGCTACTCCTTCTCCTCCTGCCACTCCTTTCATGATGATGACTCTGCCACTCTTTTCGGTGGGTGGGTGGGTTAGGGGCAAATGTTGAATGTTTGCGGATTATGCTGCCGCATGCCCGCCCCCGCTCGTCAGGGCCTCTTCTGGTGGAAAAGTTGGCTTATAATAAATGCGACAAGTGAAATATACAAAAGTACAGTCCCGTCCCGCATAATGCATTTAATTATTAACAAAGGGAGGCACTGCCCCTGCCACCGCCAGTGCCACTGCCACAAGCACTCCTTCTCCTTGTGGCAGTGAAAGTTGCCTCCTCCTCTGAGGGGAAATGGAAACTTCTTTGCTGCCACATTAGCAATTGCCTGCGAGGCTGCAGGCAGTCCTGCAACTCCTTAGGGCTCTCAGAGTTTCCTCTCGAGTTGGCAGCACATGCCACATGCCACACGCCACACACACTCCCATAGACCTTAACCCACTGCAGGCAGTGGCAGTGGCCGTGGCAGTATATGCAGCAACTTTTCTTCGAAAGTTTACCCAAAACTTTCCAATTAATTGGCAATTAATTTTATATCGAAAATTCAATGCGAAACTTTGTCGTTTTAGTCGGGTCATTCTGCCACGTAGTTTTCCATTGAATGAGAAGGTTTTTGTGGAGTTTTTCAATTAAAGAAAGTGCTGGGCACTCAAAAATGTATTGGAATTTCGTTGGAAAATCCACCCCAATCAGTGCCTCGCGTTGTACTGCCTCCAGCATCTTTTCATGAATCTAATTCTCGTTTTCTTCCCAGAAAAAGATTCAGTTCCTTGGATAAATCTGCTTTCACCCAGCCTTAAATCCGGATAACGGATATGAAGCCTGTTGCCTTGAGAGCTGATTCCTGGAATCAGCATAATGAGCGGAATCGGACTTCGGAGGCGCCACAATGGATGGCAGATATTGCCACAGTTCTGGGAAAGGGTTTACTGAACCTTCGGCTGTAAGGGGATTACCCAGAACACACGTTCGGCACACAAATTGCCGCAGAGAATTCTCAGGACACGATGGGGAAATGAATACAAGAACAGAGAATGGAAAAAACTCAGAAGGAGAAAGCACAGAAAGAATAGAGTCGAAATTCCACACAAAAATTTTAATAATCAGCGAGAGAAAGAAAGCAAGAAAAAGTGTAATAATCACAGGAGAAAGGGAGCCAGAGGAAAAGCCATCGTACAAATTAAATTCCCATTAAAGTGAAAAGTGAAATGAGAAATGGGGAAAAAAACTCTTCACTCGAGAGACTCTCAAAAGTTGTACCTGCTCTAAACCAGCCCCCCCTCCCCCGCACACACTCCAGAACTAACGACGAAACATCCTTCCTACCATTCCACCTTTTTTTTTCTTTTTTTTTTTGCCTTCCTTTCATCATGAAGTTTTCCCTTAATAGGTAGGTTCTCCATTATATTTTGCAAGTTTTTTCCTTTCGCTGTCATTGCATAAGCAATTGCCAAAGAAAATTTTGACTGGAAAATTGTGCAGGCAAATAGTTTGTTCGGTAAATGCTGCAGCAGCGGGCGGCAACGGGGGGAGGCACAGGTAAAATATTTCAATAATGAAGTGAAGAAAAAATCAACTAAAGATTCAGATGAAGCATGAAAGATCCGCTCCCTCTCCCTGTCCATCTCTGACTGAATGACTGACTGACTGACTGACTGACTGACTGACTGACAGACGGATAGAATGACTGACCTACTGACTGACAGACAGTTTGCAGCAGGTAGAAGCCTTGACTGTTGGTCGGATTTATGGCTTGAAAATTGTTTATTTGATTGAATATTTCATAACATGCACTCAGCCACTGCCACTGCCACTCTGCCTCATCCACTTGCCTCCTTCTGCGGTGGTGCCTCTCTGCTCCTCCCTCTGCCACTTCACCCACTTATCCATCAATCTATTATGAAATCCCTGCTGCTGCCTTTCATGGCCTCCCCACACACAGATTTCTTCTCTTTTTTTGGCCAACTCATGTAAGCCTCTCGACAGAACAGAACAGAACAGAATCTGGGACTCTCTCTTCTACCTTATGCAATTTATCTGGTCTGAAATCATTAGCCTAATAGGTACAGAAAATTGGACAAGGGAATGGGTAGGAAATTCTTTCGAAATCAAGGAATAGCATTCACTAGAGAGGAAATATTTCCTTGGAATATTCCCGAGCTAAATATTCACTAGAAATTAGAAAACTTTTCCATTCTATTCAAATTTATTTTCGGTCAATTGCGACGACAATTTCACCAAAACCATAATATTTCTCTGCATTTTCCTGCGAGGACATACAAGCATCTATCTGCATCCACTCTCTGCTATTGCCTGCCACCCCGATTTCCCTCTTCTGCCTGAAGCTCCTCCTCCTCAATATGCAGTTCCTGGCCTCAGCAGGCAGCAGCAGCAGCAGGCAGCAAATGCAATCAACTATCGAGATACGAAAGGAGGCGACAATTGCATTGAAACTTATTTTTATTGACATTTTCGACACGCCTCCCTGCCATGCTGCCCCGCCCTGCCATGCCACGCTCCGCCCTGCCTTGCCATGCTGCTCCCCCGATCAAATGTTCAACATTTGCATATGCAGCCACCTCTTCGCCTTCGCCTTGGCCATGGAGCAGCGTATTATTGAGTATCGATGGGGAAAAGTGTGCCCGAGACGACAGACAGACTTGACGACATCCACACACATATCGGGTCTGCTGGTTCCACCCAATAATGGAGCTATTTACACGCGAAATCAAACAAATAGTTGCATGGGGCCAAGTGCCTGTCTCTCTGTCTCCCTGCCTCTCTGTCGGTCTGTCCTGTTGATTGCCTCGCTTTTTCTTTATTTTCTTGTGGTGGAAGGAAACTTTCTTTCTTGAGAGATGATTTTTCATGGAAAATGTTACGGCGTAGGGAGCAGAAAGTGCAGTGGGAAAACTTAGGAACCAGGGAATCATCAATAATTCCGGAAATTATTTTTGTAAAATTCATTAGGAAATCATTTCCCCAAGGAATTTGAAAAAATCGATAGAAATTATTACAGAACCATTCATGGGAATTAAGGCAAACATCCAAAGAACCCTTAAGGCTCGCAATCGGAACAGCAATAGAAAAAATCAAGTAAAAACTAAAATTATGCAAAACTGTATTATGTATCTCATGAAAGTAAATTTAAAAAAATAAATGTTAAACAAAAAAATATATTTCATACAAAAATAAATATCACAAAAAAAAATGTATGAATAAAAAAAAATTGTTAAAATAAAATTTTTATTCGGATAGTTCAAAAAAAATTATATAACACTCAAAAGAAAATAGAAGACTTAACAAATGACGAAATTCTTCATAGAAAACATTAAACAATGATCAATTACAAAAAATATATTAAACAAATATATTAAACAAATATATAAACAAATATTTTTAAAAAAATATTTTTAAAAATATTTAAAAAAAATAACAAAGTTATTCTCTATTGAGCTTCCATACAGCTTCCATAAGGAACCATTTAAGTAATCATTAAACGTACTTTCACTTTAAAGCCAAGTACTTTCTGTACTTTCTCCATAAACCATTAAATGCCGTTATGGATCGTCAGTTTTGTAGCTTTATTTAAGCTCAAATATACACTCTCCTGCTCTTAGTATTCCTCTCTTTTCCCACGAGTGTTCTTATTGCTCCGTCTCTCCCTCTCTCTCTCTCCACCAATCACCCTATTTCTCTCGCTCTCTTTCAGTCAATGTTGAGCTGTTTGGAGCATAAAACTTTTCAATAAAGTTGCAAGCTTAAGCCTAATCGCCCACACCATACCACACACCCCCAAAGGCACCACCAATCGCACCATTCTCCATGCCACATGCCACACACACACACACACACACATCCCCATCCCCAAGCCATTTTGTTAACACGCCTCTTTGGACGCAGCTGCAATTTGGTCGTCTTTATGGCTTGACCACACCCATCACACACACAGACACACACACACACTGTGGCACATACTCTTAAAGACTCTGCCACACACTATGTGCCACTGTGGCATTGTGGCACACTCCCTCACTTTATGGCCGTGGCCATAAAACGTTGCAATGTCCATCGGCCATGTTTCATAGCATACTTTGCAGGAGGACTCTATAGGGGGAATTCCCGATACCTCCTGCCTTGGACTCCCTGTCCCTGTCCCTGTCCCCGCCCCTGCCGCATCCATCGCTTACCTAAACTCCGCTTGACCGTGGCACGTGGCTTGTTGCTGCCGCTGTTCAATGTGACCGCTATGGTGGCCGTTGTCCGTGGCTTTCCACCGCTTCCATTTCCATTTCCTCCACTCGCATTTCCACCACTGATGCCAGCTGAAAGTTTGCCAACAATTGGAAATGGTTTCTGCTGCCGCATCGGCATTGGCATCGGCATCGTCGTCGCCGCCGTGGCCATCAGTGACTGTCTCTGCAGCTGAATCTGCGTCTGGCTGGGTGTCCTGGTTTGTGTCTGCGTCTGTGGCTGCGTCTGTGTCTGCGTCTCATGGTTGCTGCTTGTGGCACTGGGCAAGGCCGATGTGGACACCGAAGTGCTGGATCGCTTATATCCTTCGGTGAGGAATGCCGGCGGCGGTGTGATTGGCGGCGCCGGTATGCACATATGCTCGTCCACCGGAGAACTGGCGGCCGTAGACGGTGCCGTGATGCATTCCCTCAGCCGCAATCCTCCAGCCGCGGGCTTCAGTTGGTGGCAAGTGCTGGTGGTGCTGCCGCTGCCAGTGCCTGTGCCTGTGCCACTGCAGCCGCTGTTGCTGTGGCTGTGGCTGCTGTGGCTGCTGTGGCCATGGCTGTGGCTGTGGCTGCTGGAGGGCATCGGCATTGTCGGCGGTGTTGTCGTCTCATTGCAGTAGAGCTCCAGGTGATGCTTATCGCAGCGTCGCCTCCGCCGTATGTTCGGGGCAATTGTCTTCATTTTGGTGGTGGTGCCGCTGCCATTTGTGGCGCCACCGCTTTGATTCCCGGATCCGGCGGATGCAGCAGCCGCCTGTCGATTGATTGACGGTACGCCGTCTTTGGAATTTAAACGGATATAATGCACACGAAAGATGCGTACTTCGGGCTGTTTGCTACCCTGTTGCTGTTGCTGCTGTTGCTTCTGCTGCTGATGCTGTTGCAAGTACTCTTTGTAGGTCTGTTTGCGCTGCTGTGGCAGCTGTTGGTGGCGCAACTGTTGTTGCAACTGTTGTTGCTGTTTGTGGAGTGTCTCCTGCTGCTGCTGCTGCTGCTCTTGTTGCAAGATCTGTTTCTCCTGTTGTTGCTGTTGCTGTTGTTGCTGTTGATGACTGCAGGCTGTTTCGTATTGCAGCATTTGTGTGGCCTCGAAAATTGTATTGTATTTGTATGTCTTTTTATTACGGATTTATTTATTGTTGTAAATATAGCCCCAAAGTCGGCTCAAACATGTATATCTTTGATCTTTGATAAATTGTATAGAAAATAGTAACTTTTATGCATATATATCTATATATATATCGTGTGTGTGTATATATATATATATAATATATTCTGAATATATCTGTTTTGTATTTGTAGTTTTTTTTATATATATTTTTATTTCAATAAATGGAAGCTTTCAATTGCTGCGTTTTGTATCTTTTGTGTTGCTTTATTTTCTAGAGTTTTGCTCTTTCCCAGTGTTGCTTAGCTATCTTGCTATCGCTTTTGCTCCTCGTGTCTCGTTTATTGTTGCTGCTTTGTTTTTTTTTTGTTTTTTTTTATATTGTAATTAACAAATATTTACTTATTTAGTTGACTTTGTTGCTTGTTGCTCGGCTAAATATTTAATTTTCTTTTAAAAATATGTTTGCTTTTATATGGTATTTTGTAACGTTCAAACTGTAAGCGTTCCTTTTGGTATTTTTATTGAATATATATATATATATATATATTGTATATACTTGTATTTCTATTGTTTAAAATTGAATTTTTTCACATTGAATGTTTTTTGGTTTTTTAATGTTTATTTTTTTGAAAGCCTCTTTAACTGCTTTTGTCTTTTATTTTGCTTTTTTTTTAGTGTTTGCTTGTAGATAAATATATCTGGTATATCTGTATAGTTATGTGGTATATATAGTATTTAGTATTTTAGTTGTTTAGTTTAGTTTATAGTTAATCCTTTTGTATAGTAGAACAACCGACCCGTAGTTGACATTAATTTTCAAGAGTTTTGTTAACCGTTTCAGTAGTTTCCAGATTCTTCCGCTGAATTTCCTTCTCTTAAAATCTTAGTTTTTGTTGGTATTTTTTGGTATATTTTGTTGGTATTTATTGTAGATTTGAATTGTTGCAGGAAACACAATACCTCCTTTATTCCGTGTTATTTTTGGTATTTTATTTGGTATTTATTGTAGATTTGAATTTTTCTTCCAGGAAACACAATATTTAGTATGTTTTTTTTTGTTTTCGCTTTTTTTTAGTAACTTTTCAATGTCTCTTCTCCCTTTCGATTATTTCTTTCTGTTTTGAATCAAAGAAGGAGAAAAAAAAACAAAATAGGAAATCTTCTTTAAGAGTTTTTCTTTTCTGCGAGTTTCCCCGAGTTTCCTGGCGGTATTCCCGCAAGTGTTTTTCCTTTCTTTTTTTTTTTTTTGTGTCACGCCCCCGCCCATGGAAATTGCTAATCAAACAAATGACTCTGGGGGAACGGCACAGCACTCTCCATGCCTCGATTCCTAATGCTATTATGTAAATGTTTTTGGCAACCAAAAAATTAATGGTTCAAAGGCGAATGAAAAAGTTGAGGAAGGCCAACAGAAAATACACAAACAAAAAAAGAGGAGTAGCTATTGGATGCCAAATATTGATAGATTGAGGGGTTGAGTGTCGGTTGGGGTTGTGTTTGGGTTTGGTGTTGTGGCATATTGATGCTGCCACTGAAACGTGACTGAAATGTCTGAAATGTTTTGCAATTAAGAGACAGAGAGAGAAATGGCATCGAGAGAGACAGAGAGAGAGAGAGAGAGAGAGAGAGAGAGAGAGGGCAAGAGGAAAGTGCAGAGAGATAATGTAATTTTGATGTTATTTGCGGTTTTGATGGGAATTCAATTATGAGAAGAGGTCTCGGTTTCGGTCTCTCTCTCTCTCTCTCTCTCTCTCATATGCTGGGGGCAGACAGAAACAGAGACAAATGAGGCATGCAATCAAGCAGAGAAATGTCCTGTCATCGCACTCCACTTATCCCCAATCGTGGTCCTAGGAGACAGCTACAGCTACAGCAAAAAAAAAACCAAAATTTATATGGGAAATTCTGGTAGCAGCTGTTCCGTTTGGCGTTCGTTTTGGTGGCCAGGGTGCCGTGCCCCTCTGGCGTGGCAGGCTATCGAGTTGCCTGCGCAATAAGCCAATCAATTCAGTGTCAGATGAACTGCTTCATTAATTTCACTTGCAAGGACCCCCCCAAAAAAAAAAAAAAAAAGAAAAACAGACGGCAGACGTGGAGGGGGTGGGGGAAAATGGAAAACGAAGAAAGAATTATGCCAGAGCATGCCACAAAAGTCACGTAAGCTTTTTGCGGGGTCGTGGCGAGGATGTGGCAGCAACAAATAAGCCGATGCTTAGCTTTTTTCCTATTAGGAGTGTCCAGGATCCCAAAGAACCTCTGGAGGAAACACAGTTCTTCCCACTCCCCCTCCCACTCCCCCTTCTTTCTTGTTCTCTTTCTGTGAAGGACACTCCAGAATATGGCATCCACAGCTGCTGCTGCTGCTGCTTCTGCTGCTGCTGCTTCTGCTGTGGCATCCACCGGATATCGATGGCCATTTGCCACTGCCTCTGCCGCCTCTCCTCAGTTATTATTTATGTATCTGAGAGATACACGTGCCTCTTCTCAGGTGCGTATACCTCTGGCTTAAAGAGGCAGACGGAGAGCACAAGTTCTTCAAGTAAATAATAATTGTGGGGAGTGGACGCAGAGGATAACGATGTAGAATTTTCCACTTGAAGCGGCTTTTACTTCGCCTATTTATTTATCTATATCCTCCCTCTCTCTCTCTCCCTCTCTCCTCCTCTTATCTCACGATTGAGCTTCGACTTTCTCTAATTGCAAAACTTTTTCCATCCCATACCCATACCCATACCCACACCCACATCACATCTTGAATCCCCATGAATAATGTCTCATGTGAGTGGTTTTCCTTCCTGTTTATTCTCCTCGAAATCAAATTGAAATTTTCGGTGATTTACTTTTCTTAGTCGCAAATAAAACTTATAATTGAATGGCAATTTCCCAACATAAAGGCAGAGGGCGTGGCACTTGGGATAAACATATATATACCTATATACAAGTGTGTGTGTGTGTGTGTGTGTGTGTGTGTTAGAGGAAAAGCTGATGCTCCAAAAAGCAAATATTTGTTTTCATTATTTCGCAGTAATTTTCTATGTGTTGGGGAAAACTTTTCGACAAGTATCCATCCACTAATGCGATTAAAGAGAGTATTCCGAATGGGAAAAACAATCGCTTTCCAGCGATTATTTATTCGAATTGGCTTCTAAATGGGGAAATTGATTGATTTGGGAGATTATTCAGTGAAGAGGAATAATACGAGTATATTCTGTATAATAATTGCAAGTGATAGCATTTTCTTTTTTTCTGAACAAACAAAGAAAAGAATTTAGATACATTTCATTAGATTTAGATTTAGATAGATTTGGCGTACTTCTAGTTGGATACATTTAAGCCATTATTAGTTCGAAAGCCTTTCAAGATTGTTAAAGTTCTCAGAAATTAAATGCTTGAAAAATACAGATTGTTGAACTATTTTAGTTTTAACTTGTAATCTTGTAATCTTGTTTAGTTTTCCAGAGAATACTTCAACTATTGCCAGATTTGATCAGCATTCAAAAGATTTATTCGGCTTTGAAGAACATTTACAATTTCCGCAACACTTTCCTTCAAATCTCTCTTGGAAAACCTTTTTAAAACCATAGGAGAATCAGCTTTGATTTAAACAACAATTTTTATGTTCATTTTCACGCACAATTTCCCCTACGTTTTCACAATTTTCTTTTTGTTATTTCAAATGCACACAAATGTTAAATGTTGATTTTATTTCGTTTGACATTTGCATAAATTACGCATAAAAATACACTCAAATTTGTTTCAGAAAAAAAAACCACAAACAAAAAAAAATAATTTTGGATTTTCATTGTCGGGTGGGGGAAAACACCTTGACTTTGTGCCTTGGAAATTTCGGCTCTGCTCTGCCGCCGCTCCCATCCGATCCGATCCTCTTCTCTTTTCTTTTATTTTTTAGCGGGTGGAAAAGTCAATGCACTTGTTGTTTAATTTTCCAATTTACGATCCACTCTCCCTCTCCTTCGTTCGCAGAGAATTATTTTATTTATTTTCCCATTGAAATAAATAGCAAAAAAAAAATCATAAAAACGTAGGCCACATATTTTTTGGTGCGGACATAAAAATTGTTAAATTAACTTTTTCACACATTCACACACACACACACATAAAGTTTAGAAACTCGTAAAAAAAATTGAGCAAATTACCAAAAACCAGTAACGAACGGGGGGAAAAACCGAGGGGGGGAAGGGGGTGTTGGGAGAGAAAAACAACAACTGAATGAAAAACCGAAAAGTCGCGTTGGATTCTTCGTATCACATCACATATGTTTCGTTGCTAGTTTTTTGTTGATAAAAATTTCTTGTGTCTTTTGTGGCGCTTTTTGGTGGAGAATGTCTTGTTGCACGTTGCACGTTGCTGCTACTGCTGCTGCTCGATCTCTGCTGTGTGTTGCTCAAAGATTTTCTAGATTTTCTGCTGCTTTGGGGACTGTGTGCTGTTGCGGCCGACGGGCTCGAGAATTGCCAACAAACTGATGCCAAACGGAAGCCGTCCAAATGTTTTTCATGACACGGCGACGGCAACGGCGACGGCAACGGCTACGGCTACGGCGGCGGCACAGCAGAGCGCGCAAACAAGCAGCGACAGCGACGCGAAACCACACACAGAGGACGCAACGTGCCACCCAAGACAAGTGGAGACGACACCACCAAAGGCAGCGGCAGCGGCAGCAGCAGCACCAGCAGCCACAGCGACAGCATCAGCCGCTGATAAGAAGAGAGAGAGAGAAAGCTTTTTCCACAACCAACCAAATGGCAGACAAAGAGAAAGAAAGAGTGTATCCTCTCTTAAAAGAGAACTACTGCTGCTGCTGCTGCTGCTGCTGTTGCTGCTGTTGCTGTTGCACGTTGGCCTGTCAATTAGCCACACAATGTTGCAAGACAATGGCGCCATAAGGCAATTATTAATGACACTTTTCAAGCCTTTGGATAGAATGGAGATGGGGTTGGGGTCGGGGTTGTGCGTGGGGGTGGGGGATGGATGAATGTCGCCTTTCAGTTGAATAATTTAGGAGATTTAACAAAAGTTTATAATTGAAATTGAAGCCAGAGTGAATGTAGTATTGTATAAGGGGCTGAACTCGAGGAAAAACTGAGGAATAAAATTAAGCACAAACTAAAAGATAAACTTAGGAAAAGTTGCATCATTGAAGGAATTAGAGGCTGGAATAGTCGCCACCCACCTATAGACATTCGATTGGATACTGCTCTATGCCATGCCTTAAATATGCTTAACAAATACCCAAAGATCGTTCCATGTCGATCGTTGATATTTATTTAAACTCGAATTTTTTTTTTTTTTTATTTACCTTCCTTCAAAAATTCACCAGAAATTTCATGTAAAATCGAGTAGAATCTCGACGTTCCTTTGAGTTCGGAAATATCTATCTAAATATCTATCTAAATATTTATCTAAGTATCTATCTAAATATCTATCTAAATATCTATCCAAATATCTATCTAAATATCTATCTAAATATCTATCTAGTATCTACATTTTATCGAAAATTCCACATAGTTCCACATTTATCATGGATTTTTCTTGAATTTTATCTGAGTTTTGAGGCTTATCCTCGAAAGTTCACTGAAGTTTTCTGCTTGAAAATTGTCTTTTAATAAAAATGCAATTAAAAATTAATTCTACATTTAATTATCTTCTTCGTTCCATGTACATGGGTAGATATGGAAAACTTCCATTTCCATAGAGAAATATTTATATGAAATATTTCATTCTCTATTTGTAGATTATTTCTTAGAAAATCCTTTGAATATCTCTGAATTTTCGTGTAAATGTTATGGATATTCACTCTGCATATTCATCCTCTTTTCATTCCCTCGCTGAGCCCAAAAGATTGAAAGAGAAAAAAGCTCTCTCTTTCTCTCTCTCTTGGCAAAGTAACGAAAGACCCCTATCTCCTGCTCTTGCTCTTCCGTTCTCTGTGGTATCTGTGTGTGTGTGTGGGTGTTGGTGTGTGGGTGTTAGTGCGTGCGTGTGTGTGTGTGTGTGCTTTGTTTATGCCTGTTCTGTTTGTTGGCCCGGCTCAATCGAATCGTCCTGCCGTGTCCTGGTCCTCGTCGTAGTCCGTCCTGCTCCGTCCGACTCCGTCCGTTTCCCGCTCTTCTCTGCTCTGCTCTGGGATGCTCTGCTCCGTTAATGCACATCACAGTCGTCGTCTTGGTCGTTTTGATTGAAATCAACAAATAGGGAGGAATATTGCGGCCACTCAGAGAGGGCGGCGGTGTGGCAGGGGCAGGGGCAGGGGCAGGTGGCAGAAGGAGAGTTGGAGGGATGTTTGTGTGTGCGTCAATGCAGCAAATGATGATTCCACCACTGCCACACGCTCCTCTGCTGCTGCTGCTCCTCTGCTGCTGCTGCTGCTGCTGCTGCAATTGCCATGTGCCATGTGCCATGGTCATGGCCATGTTCGTCCGTGCCTCTTGGCTGTTTGTGTTGGTGTTTGCGCTGGCCTGTTGCACATCCTTCTGCAATCTGAATTTTGCAGCAGCCACAAAACCAAAACCAAATAATCAAATATCCAGCAACTCCTTTCACCCACCCCCTCCCCCACCCAATAGCGATATTAAGCATACAATTTGCGAACAATAAAAACCGCAGCCAACAGCAAACAACCAACAAAGGCCGGAGCAAACGGAGGATGGAGGATGGAGGGTGGGGGGTGGATGGCTCTTCTTTTATGGCCGCATTTTCTATAGACCAGAGGGAAAGACAAGTTGATGAATTATTGTAATTAAGTGGAGGGAAAAGCGCACAAATAGCAGTTTTCCAAGAGAGAGCTAAATTAATACCGGAATGGCATGTGGCAGACACAAGGCACAAGGCACAAGGCGGCAGCAAATTACAGCAGCCACGAGCTCCGAGACAGCATTTTATGGTAGGGCGGGGGGGTTGGCGAGGCAGAGTCATTAGCGAAGAGAAGAAGCCCAAAGAGGAAGGTCCAGATGAGGCCTAAAGGGATCGCCGGTAGAGGGCCGAAACCAGCAAAAGGAATGGCTCCGCTCCTCCAGGAAGCGGCAGATGGGACCCGAATAGAGCTCGAGAGGAGGGCTCTCTGATGGGCAAACACTTCACTCATATTCTGTGATGGCCACCGAAGCCGACTGTCGCCTCCATTTCCTGGCTGTTCGCGTCCTTGGCCATGTCCTTGTCGTGTTCCTGTGCCTGCGGCTTGGCCTCACTCCCACCCATCCACCCACCCAATGTCAAGCGCCATCATTGTCACAGCACCACAATTCCAACAGAGAATTGTGGCAGCAGGAAGTGGGCCCTGCTCCGAACGAAGGTTAGACATCGTCTATAAATATATAGCCCATATGGGCCGGACATGGATTTGCATTGAAAACATATAGATACGTATCCCACGTCACTCTCGGTCATATTTCCCTAATCAACGGCGATTGCGATGCACCATGGGCCATCAGCATTCGAAGGACACAACACAACACACAGAACAGAACAGAACAGAACAAGCCAAAAGCTAATCAAGGACGTGGACTCCCCTCGTGGGGAAACCCAATCAAAGTTCATCCTGAATGCGCAACAAATGCGAGGCACACACACACACAGATGAGATGAGACCTTCCTTCATCCTTTTCTTGTTGTTGTTGTTGTTCCTGTTCTTGTCCTTCTGAAGGAGGAATCTCTTGCTGGGTAAGGCCAGAACACAAGTTTATGGATTCTTGGCTAAAATATGTGTGGCAGCCACGCAATAAGGAAGGAAGGGGAAGGGGCGGGCCACAGGGTGAATGTTTAAGGACAGAATAAAGAGACAGCGATATGTTTCAGAGGAGGAGAGAGAGACGAGGAGGGAAGGAAACGAAAGGGACATATATTTCAGGGCAGCAGAAAGGAACAGAAAGATATTTCAGAGCTGTAGAAGAACCAGGGACAGGGACGGGGACAGCAAGCAACAACAAAAAAAAAGAAAACTATATGGCGAACGTCCTTCCGTTTACTGTTTCTTTCCCCTTCCCCCTCCTCCATTGACAAGGTCCATCCGACACAAAGAGAGAAGGGCAGCAGTGGCAGCAGTGGCAGCAGCGGCAGCAGCGGCGGTCGACAGACAACAATCACAAAAAGGATGGCCGCCAGCGGAGGATAAATTCCAAGGAAAATGATAAATAAATACCAGCAAAAGATACCAGAAAATAACAACAACAAAAATAACAGAAAAAGCAACAGCAGAAAATGCAATTGAAAATTGTTGCCGCAAAAAGGGAAGGAAAAAGCACACATACAAACTATACATACATACATATATCCTAAAAAAAAGGGATACAAAAATCCCAAAATAAACAAATACCAAAGAAGGGGGAAAACAAAAATACCAAAGTAAATAAATAATAAAAGATAAGAATGGGATGAAAATATCAAAATAAATATATATTTAAAAAAAATACCAAAATAAATAAAAGGGATAAAAACAAAATATATATATACATTTACAAAATTAAATTTAAAAAATTTAGACAACTAAATACAAAAAATTACCAGCATATATAAATACTAGAAATTACCAGCATATATAAATAATCAAAATGGTGGACACAAAAAAAAAATAATTTAAAAAATAAAAAATAAATTAAATATTAAAAAACCAGCATAGATAACTACTGAAAAAGTGGACACAAAAATACCAAAACAAACAAAATAAAAACAGGCTAAAAATATCAAAATAAATGCATACTAAAAAAAAATACAAGTAAAACAAACAAAAACGCTAAAATAAATATTTAGAAAAAAAAAAGGGAAACAAATAACTCAAAATAACAATACAAAAGATGAACTGCTTACATAATCACAAAAATACACGCACACGCAGTTAGAAAGAGAAAGATGGAGAGAGAGAGAGAGAGAGAGAGTTAGGGGGTGGTATTGAAAGAGGCAGCGGTATACTCTCTCCCATGGGTGAAAGCGAGAAGGAGAGAGAGAGAGAGAGAGAGTGCAAGCCTTGAAGCGCCTCTGAACTTGGATTTTCAATGTTGTGTGCGAGACTTGAACTTGAAATCGCTTTTCGCCGACAGCACAGTGGTCGCACGTCGCACGTGCTGCCAAAAGCTCGCCCTGAAAGCTCTCTCCGCTATCTCCTTCAGTTGCGCTCTTAAACTGTCCCTTGACTTTCTCTTGCGCTCTCTTTGTTTTTTTTTTTAATTTAAAATGCAAGTGACGCAAGTTATCAAAAATTTATCAACAAACTGAGAAAAAGCTGGAGAGAAATGGGAGAGAGTGTTGCTCGGGGGAGCAACAGGAATAACAATTGTCTGCGGGTCCTTGAATGAGTTAACACAGTCTTTATTACACTCTTCCCCCTTCAATCCTCCCACTGCCACTGCCATTGCCACTCCCACTGCCACTGCCTTTCTCCTTTCTGCTTTTATTTTTTTTGTTTGGTTGGGAACAACTATTTTAGTTCCATAATTTTGGATAGTTTATTTTGGCCAAGGATGCAAACAGGTTGTTTGCCACCAAACGAAAGACAAAAGCCTGCCCGAGGCGGAAAAGCTTGTGTCCTCTGCAATTTCCACTGTGGTTTAAGCCGGGCTAACGGGGCGTATGCCCTCATAATATTCATAAGCCAGCCGCCCACACACACACAAGCGGCAAGAGGGAGAGAGCGAGTGTGAAGGAGTGTGCGAAATCTCCTTTCTTCTGAGAGCGTGGGTGCAAAGAGCAACGGAGAGCCCCAACGAATTGGCCAAATTAAATTTTAATAATTAAATGCAGCCAAAGGAAGGCTTTTCCTTACCCACGCCCACGCAAAGACGCAGGAAATGGAGGGCGGGGAGGCAAAATCCTGGGCACGTGCAAAAATTTGCATGCGAAATTTGGCTAAGAGAAAGCCCGGGCTGGGCTCCTGCTCCTACCAGGCACATGCCGTTGCATAAATAAAATCGCTTTAAAATCCCTCCCCCATCCACATGCCCCTACCGCCTCTGTGTCCCAGTCCCCTCTTCACCGCACCTTTCGAATGACAATGACAACGTCAACGGCTGATGCGGATGACTGCCACAAGGCAGGCGGCAATGTCAACGTTTGATTGAACGGACCGCTTTCCGACGCAATGGCAGTCCATTCCTCAATCGCATCCCTGGAGGGTCCTTCATGTGGAGACAGAGAAAGGCAGAGAGAGGCAGTGGGAGAGGGAGAGGGCGAGCATTTGCATAAGACTCGGGACTTATACAATGGTCAAAAGGTACGAACGGTGGAGGAGTATTGACTGGCCTCCTGCTTCTGGAAAGGGTGGAAAATCTTTTCGGTGGCGCAGAGGTGCTGAAACGAAGAAAATCCGCTGAAAAGCAGAGTTTCCGATGGAAATCAGAGTCTCGGTCCAAGGAAGAACTGAGGAATCCGATGAGGTGCCGGGGCGAAATCCGACTCAAGATTTTTGCGTGGGTGGAAACTCTAAGAGACTCTGGAAGGGGAGGGCAGGAGGGCATTGAGTAGCGGAAAATCTGTTAGCGAGAGGATAAGTAAATCATGTAAATCAAAAGAAGGAAATCCGTGCATGTAAGCGGCAGGGACTGGCGCTTTTCTTTTGTAATCTCAAATCGATTATAAGATATTGCCTTAATATTAGGAATTTAAGAATAAATCTATGGACTTGAAGGTGGAATCTGTAAGGGATAAAGCATCGAGATATCATCGATTTTTGCTAGATAAATTCTCGAAAAGTACCTCAAAATATCCTCAATGTTTGCTCCTTCCTGCAGCATGCCATTTGCTTTAAAAATTCAGTGGAATATGTGTCGCAAATCATAAATAAATATATATCATCCCCGCTACAGTTATCCCTGAAATCTATTCGCCAGGCAAAAGCTGAGGATAAACTATGAAGGAGGAGCCGTATCCTTGGGAGCAGCAGGAGAGCAGCGCACGCAAGTAATTCATTTTTATGAGCTGCCACAACTTGTTGGCTCTGCGGCTCTTTAGCCGTTTGGACATTTCGGGGCTTAACGAAAACAAATGATAATCATTTTGAGTTAGCCAGAAACGAAAAATAAAAAAAAGTAAAAGGAAAAAGGGAAAATGGCATGCAAATCTGGAGGGTAAAAACCACAGCAAGAAAAATCTTGAAAAATACCCACGAACCGAAAAAAGGAAAACCTCAAGAAAGCAAAGCACAAAAGCGGCAAAATATATATATATATATGTATATATATAAAGTAAAGTAAAGTCCTTGTCATGGCCAAGGTTGTCTACCTTCTCGGTTGGTTGGTTGGTGGTGCCACAATGTTGCAACCTTCGCCTGACCAGACGCAAACACACAAGCAATCTCTCACAGACGGAACAATGGATTCCGGCGACAAACAACGGAAGTCCTGCAGACAGAAAGAGAGATATGCAACACACAAAATACTACCACAAGGGGGGCAATAAATAGCCAATGAAAAAAAAAGAGAGAGAGAGAGAGAGCAGGAGACAGGACGACAGGACACTGCAGACAAGTCCAAGGATAATCCAGCTCATAATTAACTTTCTCAACGACATGTCGAATGTTGCTAAACTGAAATTGAAATTTCCCCCCCCTCACACACACACACAAATGGAATATAAATCAAAAAGAGGGAGGGGGGGGGGGGGGGGGGGGCGGGGGCAATGTGGCACAACGAACGGGAGATTGTTGCACAAAAATGCGTTGTAATTGCCCCGAAATCAAATGGTCGTAATTTACGTTGACAGGCGAAACGGTCACATGGTCGGAAGGACAATCCACAACAGCAGGAGCCGGAGCCGAAGCCGGAGCCGGAGCCGGAGTGCTCTGAGGCATGAACTGCTCGAAGCAACAACTACAACATTTATTTATGCAAATCTCCTGCTGGCCCCCAGGACACAAAATGTGACTTCTACGTGTGTCCTGGGTGCCTGCAGCAGAGAGTCTCTGTGTGTGGGTGGACGCCACTGGACGGAGGAGAATTGGGAATGGGAATTGGCCAAAAATGTTCCATATTAGAATTATGCAAATGAGACGACAAGCAGCAACATCCACACGCAGGACTTGGCATTGCGGTTCACTTTGGCCAGACTGAGGAATGGGGCATGAGGCAAGTGGCAAGGGGAGTGTGTCCATGTGTCTCATGTGATGAGTGTACCGCTCCCCCCCCCCCAAGGATGGCATCCGATCGGAATCGGAGTCGACAGTATTCGATGGAGCAACGCCACTCAGCGCAGGACAACAAGCAAACGGAAAGGACCAAGTAGAGGAATTTTTAGGCAGGGCAAAACACATACACATGTACATGTGTGTGGACATGTGTGTTCAAGCAGTTGAATGTGCGCAAGCAGTGGAAAAGTAGCTGTCGTTAAGCAGTAGGCAAGAGGCATCGAAAGAGCTTTAAGCAGTTCAAGCAGTGCAAAGTGAGCGAGTTCTAAGCAACAAATGATCGAAATTTATATTTTTGGTGTTTTTCAATAGACACAAATCAGTGGTACGAGTATATCAATGGAAATCCATAATAGATGCGATAGGTAAGGCAATATCTAGGTAAATTATATGATATCGGCATTTGAAGAAATGTTTTATCAGCAATATATGTAGTTCATCGATAGTTCATAGGTTTTCTATGAAAACTAAATTGATATGCAAGCAGTTTATGGGATTTCAAGACGGAAAAATATATTAAAATGCTACATTCGAAGTGTTTACATTTAAAGACTTTACGAGATTCGATTCAAAATTTCACTCGAACTTTTCAGCCTCTCTCTTTGGGGCTTCTGTCTCTGGAATCTCCTGTAAAATCATCCACACAAAAAAAAAACTCAAGTCATCGAGTCTGACACCTTTCTGTCCATTTAAAACCATCCACCAATCCACACAAATGAAATCAAAACTATTCCAATTGACTGTAAGCCGACACACATTAGCCAAAGGACAAATTCGATTTTCCAGCCACCCCCGCCACCCCCCCAAAACGATGTCCTTTTATGGCTTGGCGACGGGACAGGAATGCCTTTGATCAGCAGCTCATCAGTCGGGCCAACAAAAAAAAATATATACGTAGTGGAGTATGTGTGGAATAATGTCAGGGCGAAGCGAAGCGAAGCCACAGGCGGAATATTTTTAAAGGAATTTCTGCTCCTGCTGCTGCTGCTGCTCCTGCCGAAGGTTGGCTCTGCTTTCCACACTGAGATATTTATGTATACATTTTTTGGTGCTGCTGCGTTTCTTTATTTTTTTCGGCACGGCAGATGTCTGCGAAACAGAGAGAGAGAAAGAGAAAGAGAAGGAGCCATGCGAAGGTGAAGGACGTCCGGCGGCATGTCCTTGCCTATGAGAATCTATAGGGTATGCTGTGGAGTGGAGTGGAGATATCATTATTTCTTCATCCGCTTCCTCCATCTCCTTTCATGGGCGGTAAATCAGCAAAGCAGTGCTCTGGGTGCTGCTGCCTCTGCCTCTGCTTCTGCTTCTGCTTGAGGAAAATCACTTAGGTGCCGTGACGGGGACGGGGCCTGAGATAAGTTGGCGGCTTTAAAATTAATGGAGACATTCGACCTTCGCGCACACACGCGATGGGCGATGGTTGGGGGAGGGGCAGAGAGAAGCTTTCAGTAGAACATTTTGGGCGTGGATCTCCAACCAGGAGGCTGCCCAGCAGGTCGCTTAAATAGGAGCCTAGCTCATCCATTTTTTCCTACATGATGTGGCATATAAAATGGGTATGCAATAAATTTCAAAGAAAATCCATTCACACATTTTCTTTTGTTATATTTCAATCGATTGTAAATGATTTGTGGCGGCCATAAACAAATGCCATTAAAAATCATGCAAAAACAAAAAAAAAAAGCATTACAAATCATTTTCTAAAACTTTTCAACCGTAAAATTCAAATAAAAGCTTTTCCCGAGAGCTTCCCGCCCGAGCTTAATTTAGCAAAGTTTCCCCCCTAGAAAGCTTTTGCAAAGCTTTCAACAGACTTTCGAGTCCCTCTGTAAATGGAAGCCAAGTCAAAAAATTTATATTTTCAACATTTTTACTTACTAAAACAAAATATACATGAAAAATCCGAAACTTTTCATGGGGAGGAAACTCACCTGCAAAGAAAAAGAAAAATAGTATTAGATTTTCAGTAAAGGAAAAGCGGTTTGAGCGATGTTTGTAAGAAAAATAAAATCAATATGACAGTAAAAGCGGACACACACGCTGAAGTGCACTTAAGAAAGGTACAAGAGACACACACACACACACAGATACGCAAAGACAGACAGAGAGATAGAAAAGAGACAATTTGTCTCTCTGTTGTTCAGTTGTCATCCCCACCACCCACCACCCACCCCACCCCACCCCACCACACCCCAAGCGATGAAGCAGATGAAGGAAAAGCTGGCTCTGTAGACCACTTAACCTTGATGATCATCGGCACATGGCGCACCATCCCTCCCATTCCATTCCCATTCGAATGTGCTGCCATTTTGTTTAATTTATTATTTCAGATACAATTCAAGAGACAGATACAGATACAGATACCGTGCCTAGCTGTTGGCGGAAGTGCGACCAGAATCGAAAGACCACAAAATAAATCAGCTCAAGGCCACTGATGAGCGAACAGCCAATGCAAATGCCCAAAACACCGCCAATATTTGCTGCAAGGGAGAGTCTCGAATTAAAATTAAAAAGGAAAACCCAACGCTTCGAAGGCCATTTTCCCGTACACAAAATCTGATACCAATGATAGTGCTTGTCCTGCGAGTAGATCCTCCAGCGAGGTGCCCGAAAGCGCAGCAGAAGAGTGCTCCGAAAGGGATGCATATATCCGAGCAGACTTTTGTGCAGACTGTACAGCATTTGATTGCAGAGCGGCAGGCACCGAGGACACTGATTCGGTGACCAATTTACTAGCCATAAGGAGAGGGAAAAGATACATACAAGTGAGAGCGGGCAAAAGATACATTAATATCTCACCCTCAACCATTTGCTGGCAGCCAATGTCCTTAAGGGTACAATATTTTTGCCTTAATTTCGCATCTCTCGCAAAAGGATATGGCACACACTGACAATTCGCTAGCGAGGCCTTAATCCTGCAATCCTGCAGGCACTTTTCCCTGCTGTCACCCTCGTGGGCAAAATAACAGTCACGCCGATCCACTGGATATTCGCGTAGCTCCGCATTGGCCTCCAGTTCCATGGCCTTCACTTCCACCAGCGACTTTTCCCCCTGGCCAATGGTTATGCGGCCCAACCAACTGGAAATGTGCAAATGGAAACCGGGAAAACTGCTCTTTTCCATTGGAAATGCATCTTCTTGGGAGGTGTCCAACGACAGGGACAGTTCTCCCGTGATATTGCCGTCCCTCAAGACACAGCAGTGGCCTTGATCTGTGGCCCGGAGCTGAAATATCTCCGAACAATTGAGGGACAACCGATTCTGCTGACATTTGAGGATCAAAGAGGGACAAGCAGTCGATAGATTCATCAGATGAGAGCGTACATCTCCGAATCCCAGAGCTTCTTGCAGTTCTTTGGCTTCTTCGGGGCCCACAGACATCGGATCCATGTGGCCCGACAGTAGGTGTATCTTTGGCCACCAAAAACCCAACGACTTGCCACTGGAATTGGCCAACATCTGCGCGTAATCCTGCATCTTTCTTTTACTGAATCTATGGCCGCTGCAAAGCGCAATCGAAGGGAATTTTGGGGCTCCCTCCACCCCCAAACCCCTCTCGGATGGATCTGTTATCGTAGAGTTGTCCAGCAGATCCAATATCATGGCAAAGACCGAACATCCCGCAAAGATCAGGCCACAGCAGATGAAGGAAAACCAAAAGAGGCGCTGCACCCGACGCTTCCTTATGAAATACAACAGGCCGAATCCATTGAGGCTCGTCTTTCGGAAATACTCGACGACCGTGCGATTGAAAGCCACCAGCAGGCGGGAGGACATTCTGGGAGGAACTGAGGCGATCCTGCACCAAATTCCTCGCCTTTATGGCGTATTCCACTGCTGATGATTATATGGCAGATATGAAAATACTTCTTTTGGGTGGCAACAAGTGGGCGTGGCAATGACAGTGGAAGGGCGTGCACAACATGCAACCAAATGTCAACGGTAATTTATGGCCACACACACACACAGAGAAAGAGCGAGAGAGACACCCACACACACACTCGTGCATTGCAGTGCAGTGCAGAAGTATCACGCTAATGCGCGAGGTTGCATATTAATGGGGGGGGGGGAAATGGGGCAATATACACAATATGGGAAATAAAGTGGTTTTTCAGGGAATAACCGACTAATGTATGCTCTAGGAATGATTTATGGTCATAGGAGAACAACTTTAAAGGGGATTCTATAGAAGAAAGCAGCTGAGAAAAATCCATGCAATATCTTCAGAGAAGGAATTCTGTGGCCTTCCGTTGGAAGAGACTATAAAAAGCCACTAGGAAGGGAACCATGCAGAAAGATAGAAAAGGAAACTATTCTGGGCCGATGGATAGGAAATATTGGCGAAGAAGAATCTGCAGAAGGAAATCATACAAAAAAAAAATATTAAAAAATATTAAAATATATTAAAAACTATATAAAAATTAAAACTATGGAAAGAAACATTAGATCGACTCTATGGAAAGGAATTCTGGAAAGAAACATTAGATCGACTGTATGGAAAGGAATTCTGGAAAGAAACATTGCGTTAGAAACATGGGAATGGAATAGTAGAAAGAATTTCAGGATAACTTTGGAACGAATAAAAGAAATGTAGCATTGGTATAAAATCAAATATGGATACAACATTATATAAAAGAAAATAACGGAATGGAAAAACTTTGGGTAAAAGCTATAAAACAAAACTAAAGAAATCTACTTCAGGCAGAAAACTAACTGAAGAAATGACATGGAATAAGAAATAATTAAAGGAATAATGAGAAGAAACAATGAAAGGAACGATGAGAAGAAACAATTAAAGGAACGATGAGTAGAAACAATTAAAGGACCGTTCAGAAGAAACAATTAAAGGAACGATGAGAAGAAACAATTAAAGTAAGGTCTCAGAAGAAACAGTGGGAAAAAAGGGAAGCTATTAAGGAACTATGGAAAGGAACACTCTACAGCAAGCAAGGACAAAAAGAAACAATCAGAAATGACGATAAAAAAACTAAATAAACTATTGCGGAAGAACTTGAAAGAAACTTGAGGAATAAACAACGAAAAGAACCAATGAAAACTGTATCCATAAAGAAAGAAAACTATGAAATCTCGGGAAATTGTGTAATAAACGTTAAAAATTAATGCGCTGTCTCTTCTCTCTCTCTGCCTTCTCTTTGCGTTACCAAATGGGGTATACTATAAACTAATCAGACAGACTAATATAGGTATAGTATATGGGAGTGAATGTATATGCACTCAATGTGTATTGCTTCCCTTCCCATAAAGAGTTGAGCAAACAAGAGGCTAGCATGCGAGCAGGCCAACAGCAAACTGGCATGTAATCTTGGCCACCCGCACCCATCCCCTCCCACTCGGATAGATAGATAGATAACCCCGTCCACTCTATCTCGTTACCCGCACCGATAGACCCCGCTGGACAAACAAGTTTCAAGAGCTAAAACGAGAAGCAGAGAGCCCCAAGAGCCCCCAGAGCAGCCATGAGGAGGAGCAGCAACTACTCGTAGAACTTGACTAAATAAAAATGAACAGCACAAATTTCAATAAGAAACCCACACACTGTGGATGCATTCACACGCGCACTCACACTCACACACACAGACACCCATGAATACACCCACACACTCTCGCACATGAGTAGCCGATGAATGGAGAGGGAGAAACCGCCATCCCTCCGTCTGTCCCTCCGTCTGTCCCTCCGTCTGTCCCTCCGTCTGTCCCTCCCTCCCACACACCCACAAATAATTTCCGGTTCAATTAAACGCTTGTTTATTTATTTATTTATTTATACGTAGCATCTAAAAGGGGTCGGAACTGTATTGGCCTGGTGGGCGTGGCTGCCTGTGTTTGCCCCTTTTAATTGTGTGGGGCATGTGGCAGAGATATACATCTGTACAGACGTTAGAAGGGGCAGCAGCAAATGCCACTAATTTGTTTATGAATGAAAAAATATAGGCACATATATCGAGGGAATGTCAAAGATGAAAGATTCGAGCAAACTAGAGGAAAATGATGGGGAAAATTGGTATCCAACATTACAGGGGGAGGGGAAAGGGTAGGGTAGGGTAGGGTAGGGCAGGGCAGAAGGTCGTTATAGTTTAAGGACTCCTGAAGACTCGTTAATCTTGTCAAGAAATGGTTTCAGCTGCAAGGAAAGGCAAAGGCTGGGCGCCAAGTGGTTAAAGGGGTGATGGGGTGATGGGGGAGGAAACCACAGGCTGAGTTCCAGAGAAAGCGTTCAGAGAACGGTGAGGGGCAGAGAGAGGGAGAGACCGTAAGAGAAGATAAGGACGAAGAGGAAGAGGAGGAGGAGGAGGAGGTGGAGCACTCCCTGTTTTCTAGGAAGTAAAGAAAAGGTCAACTAACCGCAAAATGATTGCATACTTTAATGGGCCAAGCACTTAGGCATCCTCCGTCTCCACTGCACTCTCTCTCTCTCGCTCTCTCTCTCTCTCTCTGGCACTTTCTCTCCGGTTGGTTTGTCTCAATTTCCTTGCTTCCATGTAGCGTTGTCGCCAGCTACGCGCTTCGGAAAATTGCATCAGTAAAAATAGTTTTAAAAATTGAATAAAACTAACCATCGAGTGGGAAAGAGAGAGAGAGAGAGAGAGAGAGAGAGAGAGAGAGAGAGAGGGAGATATAGAGAGAGAAAAGGAGGGAGATGAAGGTGGAGCAGTAAAGCAGCAGCGGGGACAGCAGGCGGGGGGGGGGGGGGGGGCTGTAACCGGAGGAAAGTGCACAAATGTGAAAGGTTAGAGTGTTGCAATGTGCGTGCCACGAGTTCAAGAGGCAGAGCAACATAGAGAAACAGACGAGGGAGCCGGGGAGGAGCCAGGGAGGGGCCAGGGAGGGGCCAGGGAAGGGTTAAGTGCTTTGTGGCTTATGGAATGCAAACCCAACGAATAGCTTCGAAGCACACGTGTAGCCTGGAGCCACAGAGAATCCCGTGACAGAGAATGAGCGGTGGGTGGGGTGGGGAGGGGCCCAGAGAAATGCTTCTTCTCCATCTGCAAAGCAAATGCCACACACACACACACACACTTACAGTGGAAATGCTTCAAAAAGCATCTCAAAGATGTGGAATCCGTGAAGAAATGTTTCAAAACGCCCCCAAAACAAAATGAACGACTGTTCGGGTGGGGGGTGGGGAATTTCGACTTTAAACAACCATAACCAAAACTCTCTGAGACGCACAACAGATCGTCAGGTTTTCCCCCGCCTCCCCCCTAAAAGCCACAAAACAAATCATTTCCACACTAGTGAAAAGCGTACTGCCACACTCCCATTTACCTGTCTCTCTCTCTCTCTCTCACACTCTCGAACCTGCCACAACCTGTGCATATCCTGTTGAAAGATAAACAAGCAGGATTCGAGGACTTGAAGCCCAGGAAAGGCATGTGGCATGTGGCATGGGGCATGGAAAGTGCAAAAGCCAACATCGAAATCACATTGCACTCAAAACAGAGACGTATCTATCGGAATAATTCACACACAAAAACAACACACAGCACACGGGAAAGAGGTGGAAAAGCATGCCCAAAACAAAACAACCAAAAACAAAAAAAACACCCAAAAATCAAAAGAAAAACAAAACAAAAACAAAAAGGTTGGGAAAAGTATCAGCAGCAGCAGCAGCAGGGAAAATGCAGTAACAACAACAGTCGGCAGAAAAGTTGCCATAAAAAATGTTAAACCATAACAGAGAATGACAGCAAGAGAGAGAGAGCTCTCTCCTTGCGCAGGATCTCATTCTCTCCATCATCTTTTCTCTTCTCTTCTCTCCTCTCCTCGCCGTGACAACGTCTATGACGTTGCATAGAAAAATGCGAAAATGCGTGTATAGAAAGAGGGCACAAAAAAGGAATACGAAAGAGCTAAGGAAAGGAAAGAACAGCAGATGAAAGGCAGAGAAGGAACAGAGGGAAAAGGAGAGCAGCAGCCGCAGCCGCAGCATCAGCAGCAGCCCCAAGGCGCAATGCGTTGAGAGAGGTGCCTAATGAGCGGAAGGAAGCAACGAATGCGAAAGCGAATGGCGGAGGGGCGGAAGGGGGTAGGATAGGGAAGGCAAATGGCCGACAGATGAGAGCAACGCCAAGAAATGCTCCCAAGTGGAGAGGGAAGGGTGTCGAATAGATTATACCCTCAGTCAGTAACAGAATAAAAAAAAAAAAACTAACTTTTAGCCTTTAAAATGGGTTCTATTTTATGGGGGGAAACCTCCACAATTTTGAAGGAAAATCTCGCCCTACTTTGGAGACATTTGGCGCTGGACAATCAATGATTTTGATTTTTTTTTTTTTCTTAGATACAAAATTTAAAATGTATTAAAAAACCTTTTCCATTATTTTGTAATATTTCTACCCTGTCTTTTGACCAAGAAGATCGCTTCAATATATATGTATATAGGTATATACATATATCCTGCAAACATCAAGCATTGTAGAGGGGTGCCACATCCTGTCAAATTACACATTTGAATGGATATTTCTACCATTCAAGTAGACCTATTTGAATACAGTTGGTTGCATTCACACACTCATTCACAGCATATTCACACCGATGTGGAATATATTCACCACCACATATGGCACATCCTTAAGCTCGGACTCGTGTATGATGATGTTGATGATATCCATTACCTTTGAAACAAGCACAACCCATGATGTAGCCCATCATCAGCGTGGCTTTGATGTCGCCTTCAAGGTGCCTTCGCTTTTTGTCTCTCTTCCGCCGCGCTCCTTCGCTCTTTCTTGCAGCCACTGCTCTTCCTTCTGCTCTGCTCTGCTCTGCTCTGCTCTCTCCTCCTCTGCCCCTTTATTGTTGTTTTTGCTGTTTTGGTCTTGAATAAGTGAACGACATCGGGATTTGAGTTGAATGATTATGGCAGGCTGTCAGGCAGGCAGTCGGTTGTCGGTTCTCTCCTCAGTCTCTCTTACTCTCTCTCTCTCTCTCTCTCTCTCTTTTTTGTGCTGTCTTCTATCTGCTGTTCTCTTCTGTCTCGTGGTGGTGTTGCTGCTGCTGCTGCTGTCTCTTTTCGATTGGTGTTTCGTTCTCTCTTTCGCATATGCATGTATTATTTAACACACAATCTCTGTTTATGAGGCCTTTGCGTCGAGGCCTTATCACACTTAACCGACTAACGGTTAACGGTTCGCCACGGCTAGCGGTTAGCGGCAATTTATGCAATAAGCTTCATCAAATATATATATTTATTAGCACGGGGTCCCCGCTCTTATCATCCACTATAAAAAAAAAAAATACACGTACTATATTTCTCCTCTCTATCTTTCAATATTTTTCTTTGATTTACACTTGACTTTTTATCACAATATTCTTATAGATTTTTGTTTTTGCTTAGGTTTTTTTTTATGGGTAGATTCTTGGTAGATTCTTGTAGATTGAATGTTTATTAATTCTCGTAGATTGTATGCTATATATGTATTATCTCATAGATTGTATGTTATATGATCTCTCTCTTCGATTGAATGGTGGTTATACGTTCTGTTCGATTGTTTGATTGTTTCTACGGTATTTATTTCCTATAGATTGGTATTACCATATATTTATGGGGTTATATTCGAGTAATATATTATTTGTTTTATTTTTATTTTATTTTTTTTTTTTTTGCTTAGTTTTCTTGAGTTCTCAACTGTTTTCCTATATAGCCTATTAAAGCCTTACAACTTGATTTTAGCTCAAGTATTTTTTGTTTTTTATTGATTATCACTTGGTATTTGTTTGGTTTCCTTGTCTTTCGGTTTCTCTGAATGAAATTTGATTACCATTGGCTCTTCTCCTTCTCTCTCTCTCTTTCTATCTTTGTGCTTTGATTGTGGAAAATTTGCTCGATTTTCGATGATTTTTCACTCGTTGCGGCATTTGGTTGTTGGGTTGAAGTTTTTGTTGAATTTCTGTTTCAGTTTTAAATTTCATTCAATATTAAATTTCATTGATTGTGCTGTTGTTGCTTTTGTGCGCTTGTTGTTGCCAAATTTTAATTTATAATATCACAAAAGAATCACTGACAGCCAGGCCAGACCAGACCAGACCGACCGCACACCAGGAAAACGGAAAACCAATTAAAATTGTTTCATAATTATGACAAATAAATCACAAAAATGTTTTTTGTTGTTCTTGTGTTTTTTGTGTTTTTTTGGGGTAAACGCTTCTTGTGCATCAAAATTCGGGGGGTTTTATTTTTGGAGGGTGTTGGGGGAAATTCCGTTTGATAAATTGAGATGAATTTATGATGGTGATGGGGCAACAAGGTCATTTACTTTTTGGGGGGTAATGCATTCGCATGGCATTTGCCAACAGAATTCGTCATTTATTTTGGGAGATTTAACAGGAAGATAGAGATAGATATAACAGCATGATTAAATGCGAATTAATGCAAATGAATGAGTGATGAATCAGATTTTAAATTTCGATGGAGTCAATGATTCTTGAGGGACAGTTCCTAAAGGTAGAGCTCTCAAAAGAGAAATTCTCACAAAGAAATAAATTATAAAAAAAAAAATTACAAAACAAAAATATATTTAATAAAAAAAAATTAAATTCAAAAAAAATGTAATTAAATTTCAAAAAAACCATAGCTCTTAGCACAGAAATATCCTCAAAGAATGCTCCTAGATATGAATATCCTCAAAGAAGCAAAACTCTTAAAAATTTGAGATCTCAGGGGCACACTTTCTGAATACGAAATTCCAGAAGCAAAAAGATTCCCCAAACCACATATTCTCTACCAAGCATTACTTTTGGGATCGTTTTAGGTCATTTTCAAACAGCAAATCATTCAAACCAGCTTCTTGAATCAACATTTCTGTTATTTAGGTTTGGCAACTGATTTTTCCTATGAAACATATTCATCCCAAGGTCACCAACTCGAGTGTGGCGACGTTTTAGAGTTCGTTCCCAAGTAAATTGTTGTAAAATCACAGCTTTCCCCTGAAAAACCTATGCAAAACATAGCTTAAGCTTCACAAAAATCCCTACAAATCACATTAACTCTAGAAGAAAGCGAATATTAAATTAAAAAACATCTTCAACTGAATTCTGGGAAAGAAATCGACACAAAACAGTACAATCTCAATCTTTGATCCCATTTGAGGGAGTCGGTCAGTCAGTCGGTCGGTCAGTCAGAGACCAGTCTCTGCGACCACATTGCGGTTTCAATTTCAGTTTCAAATGGAAACAAAAAAATAGCAACACCCCCACCCACGCTCATTTCCATTTCTACTTGAAGAATGGCTGCTGTATTGTCGCCATATTTGCTTAAATAACGCAGCCCATTGTCCATAAATAAACGGCAATAAAAGACAGACAGAAATGGAGGCAAGTGGCATGAGGCAAGTGGCAAGAGGCATACAGAAGAGGCAGTGCCACTCTCAGTGGCACAAATTGATAAAGATTATCCGAAAGCCGATGCGACAGGCACGCCATGGAACGGCAAGGCACAAGCCCCGATGGACGCCCTCAAAAAAAAAAAAAAAAACCAAAAAATGTAAAAAGGACAGACCTAAGGGTTAACGAAGTGTTTGATACCCTGGAAGTTTAAATTTTCATTTATAAGTATGGTTTTAATTTCTTAAAGTTTTTTCTCCGCAAAATCGTTTCTTTTCATTCGAATCGAAGATTCTTTGAACTCAAAACCATATTACCCTCTCTCCCAGGGTATCAAAAGAGCATCAATGGCAGGGGGAAGGCACAAAAGTTGTGACTGCATTGATGAAAAATCCACACCGCCTCCCCCTCCCCCACACACATTCAAAAGCCGCAAAATTTCAATTTAAATTTAATTCTTGGAAACAAAAGAGAGGGAGAGACAGAGAGAGAGAGAGAGAGATTGAGAGAGGTAGGAGGTCCAGCAGAATTAAGAATATTCAATGGGATTCGGAGAGAATGAATGGGGGAAAAAGTCGGGAAAAAGGCAGGGGAAAAACTGATGTCAGCCGCCTGACAAATGAGAAACGAAATACCGGAAGTTGCAGTGAGACGAATTTCGCGCCCAATCCTCCATGTCCCCCCCGCCCGCTCCCTGATACCGTGACTGATACACCAACCAATTGTTCATAATTAAACATGAAATGATAATAAAAAAATAATAAAAAAATAAAAAAAAACGAGATGAAAAACAAGAACAAATATGGGAAAATCAAGCAGCGACCGGACAAACGAGCGACATCAAGTATACGCCACCATAAAAGCGAATGTGTTTTTCTTTTTTTTGCGCGCGCGAGAATTATAATTGATTCAGCGGCGCCCACCGCACACACGCACACACACGCACACACACACAAACTAATTTCTGTTTCAATATATCATTCTCCTCCTATCCGTTCGTCTCTGTGTCTGCTTCAGTCCGTATTTGTATCACTGTGTATCATTTTGTATCTGTATCTTTGTATCTCTGTCTTTGGGGTCTGTGTCGTAGATGTCGGATTTTATGGCCCCGGCTGGAGGTCAGTAGCACATGCCACAGCAGCAGCAGCAGCAGCAGTAACGGCAGCGGGGGCAAGACATTGACATTGTCATCATTTCGACTTTTATGGCGCCTTTAAAAATGTATCTCGGAAATTGTTCGCCATCTCTCGCTGGAAATGGCGAAACGCAAGCACTGGGAAGCATGTGCCAAGAAGGAAATGAAAGTAAGTCGATGGAAAACGAATGGGCAAACACCCTACAAATTAAAGGGAAACGGTTGGGGAGGTTATTCGTGGAGATTACAAGGAAATTCAATTGGTCTAGTCATAAGAAATATACGAATAGACAAAGAAATAGAAGCTATAGTAGTATTTCTCAATTATTCAAAGTTCCATTCGCATTTATCGGAATATTCACGGTATTAGAGTCGTAAAAGGTATCCTACTGTGAAATTTGTCAAGAATGACTATTATTTAAATACAATCCCATAAAAATACCAATTTCCAGGAATTTTCAATTTCCCTTTTCTGCAGCACAAACTCACAGGGAAATCATACACGCCCCAACAATAATCTAGGATATTCAATGAAAAATGAACAGTTTTTCGCTTGTTCTCTTGTTAGCATGAAAATTTTGCAGTTTGTTTTTCGGCCAATTTATACGAGATATAAGATACTTCTGCCCTGCCTCTCCGCCCCCAATTTGGGGGAATATGTTTACACAGAAGAAGAAGAAAAAAAGAAAACAATAAATCGGAAAAGCAGGCGCAAAAGAATTTCCTAATTAATGAGAGCTCGCGAGGGTCGAACATTCGTCCGTCCGTCCGTCCGTCCATAAAAATATATAAATTTGTTCAACAAATTAGCCAAAAAGTCGAAAAGACCACCCTGGAGGAGGAGGAGGAGGAGGAGGAGGAGGGGGAGGAGAGGCCACTCTGGAGGGAAATACTTGGAAAAAGGGAAAGTCGTCTGGGGTGTCTGGCTGGGATATCCAAATGAGCAGAAAACATGCAACAATCCAGACCAGAAATGCTTTCGGGGAGTGCCATGTCTCTATTTGGTCACTCGATTTGGCTATGAGAGCCTCAGTTTGGGGTTTGGGGTTGGGGGTTCGGGATTGAAGATGGGGTTGGTTTTGGCCATTTTAATTAGCCAAATTAAATACACATTCGAGGCAGAGAGCACAGAGCAGGTGGCAAACGAAACGTTGAATGAAAATCGATGCATAGCCAAAGCAAATAGCCAATACAGATACAGATAGAGATGGAGATAGAGATAGAGAGATAGAGAGATACATAGATATGTGGCCGTGTGGCTGTGTATTTTCCACATTTATTTCAATTATAATACAGAGACAGTGGCAGTGGCAGAGGCAGTGGTAGGTGGATAAACAAATTGAATTCAAATTCGAATTCTCATTCATCATGTGACCTCCTCAAGTGATGATGAAACGACGCAAACAACAGCCCAGCCCACCCAATGAAAAGCTGGAAAATAGTTGAGGTAAACCACCGTTCACTGGTTGGGCAGTAGTATCATTATTTCTAGAGCAAATATTTGAGGCAATAAATAAAATATTTAGATTCCCTGAGAGTGGATTTCAAGCAGGTTTCAGGTGCTGTTTGTTTTCTCAATTAAAAAAAATTTCACACAAGTTTTTCCATCAGATTCCATCGTAGATATTTCCATTCATTTAGAATGAAGAGGTCCTTAGCTTGTGTGGCATTTGAAGGCAGTAATAGCTCTGTTATGCCAAAATACTCTCCTGCTGAAATCCAGAAATCGTTTAGATACTCTACTCTACATGAAAGAACTAGTCCAAGACTTTCCATGGGAGATATCATGGGAGTATCTTTCGAGAGAGCATCTGTCACGGACATGTCCTATGGGAAATTATCTTCAATGAAAGTATCTTTTCGAAAGGAATCTTCTAGAAAAGTATCTTCCGAGAGCATACTTCAGGCAAGTATCTTTTAGTGTCTGCTATGGAATATCTTTCAGGAATCTGAATGTGTCATTAATGAACAAAGTATCTTCTAAAAAAGCATCTTTCGTGTGCATACTTCAGGGAAGTCTCTTTTAGGAAAGTATCTTTCAGGGAAGTAACTGCTAAGAAAGTATCTTTCAGGGAACCTATTTCCGGCAGGAAGAAAAGTATCTTCCAGTATAGGGCCTAATCGTTCAGCAAAGTATCTTTCATATGACAGTACTTTCCAGGGCCAGTACTTCCACGAAATACGATTATGGCCCAATCAAAGTTCTCCTTGTAGTGGAGCTCTTATCACCCCACTCCCCTCTCGCACGCCACTCTCCCCCTCTTCCGATTAGCCAATGAGTCAGCAGCGAAAACCCAAGAACGAAGCAAAAAAAATGCGTCGAGGAGATTGCTGAGGAAATCTTTCAATCCCCAGAAGCAGAAGCAGCAGCACCACCGTCGTCATGCCACAATGCCACACATTTAATTGCATTATCAGCCTGACTCAATTAGCCATGGATGTACACCACATACATACATGCTACAGACATACTACAGACACACTCTGTGCACTCGTACAGAGATACAGATACATAGATACAGACATATAAGTCTCATCGTTGCTTATCTTTTTTTTTGCCACTGCGGTTCTCTTTCTTCTCCAGCCCAAGAAAAAGCTGGAAAAAATAGAAGCCAAGAATCATTATTAGATTAGAATGCGGCGGAGACCTCCCAGATGGCTATATGTATGTACTTCTGGGCAAATATTAGATAATATTTCTGATAGATTTATCTGTTCTTTTTCTCTACTCTCTGCAAACTTTCGGTTTCCCTTAAATGGTCTCTTGGCCATTCAAATGCACCCAAAATGGTCATAAAAACTCACTGGGGTAATCCCCCAGCAGAGTGCGGGGGACATCGACACCTTGCTGTGAGGCACGAGGGGCACCCCGTGGATTGCCCACCGTCTCTCATTACAGAGTTCGTGACCTACCGCAACTGTTTCCGCGGGCAAGAAACAGGGGGAGAGGGAAAGAGAGAGATCTTCAATCCCTACAAAATGTGATTTATTCTAAGAGCAAGAGAAAATTCCACTTATATGAAGAATATTTCACTGGGAAAAAAGTGCTAGAAATTCCCAAGAAATAAAGCCAATTTGTTAGGGAAATCATTTCAAAATCAAATACACAAACATAGTCCTTCACACACACACACACACAGAGAGAGATACAGATACACCAATACATTGAAAACAGGGGATGCAAAAACAGGAAAAAGGTGGACGACCCCGCCACGGGATGCAGCCGCCACAAAAACAACAACAACAACAAAAAACAGAAACGGAGGCACCTCTAAAACAACAACAAAAATAGCAGGGAAAACCGGACTGTGACAGCCCAGGAAAAACACAAGAAATAAATTGAAATTGTACAAAAAATATTCTTCAATTTATAAAAATATAAATTTTATTTTTTTTTTTTAAATAAATATTTCGAGATATTTTTACACTCATTTGAGAAATTTGAGAGATTTTCTTTCGTGATTTGAGAGCAGAAAGAAAATGAGGAAAACAAAGCACAACAATGAACAGAGAGAAAGAAAATGGGCAAAAATGTTCTCGAGAGAGAGAAAGAGAAAGAGAGTAACAAAAAGGATACAGAGAGAGAGAGAGAGGGAGATAGAAGTAAAAGAGAGAGCGTTTCTTGTAAGGGAGAGAGCAAAACAAATAGAGAGAGCGGCTGTCCGCCCAATGGTAGGCAGCACTTTTACAACAGTCCGACAACGCGGCGTATGCGTAATGTGAGCAAAGGAAAAGCCCTGCAAAAGTGGAATGACGGAAAATTAAAGTTTCGTTGCACGTTGCCTGCCCCTGCCCCTGCCCCTTCCCCAGTCTGTCCCTGCCCCTTGGCCCTTGGGCCCTCTGTCCACTCTCTTTCCCCAAACACACACCCTTTGGGGGCCGCCACCCCTTTTGACAGCTCCAACGACTTCCTGACGTTCAGGCAGCAGGCAGGCAGCAGGCAAGCAGGCAGCAGGCTGGCAGGAGCGCAATTTATGGCGTGGCAATGCGTACAAGAGAGCCCCCAAAGTGGCAGGAAGAGGGCGGGGGGGTGGAGAGCCAGTGTCCTGCAGGAGGGGCACAAAGTGTGGCAGGAAGCACCCTGTAGACGGACATACACACACATAAATTTAAATTGTATTTCGAGGTGAGGAAAACAGAGGAAAACAGGGGCAACTGTGTTTAATTTGCCTGCTTTTCCACTTATTCCCCGCGCTCCCTCTCCCTCTCTCTCTGCTTCCACCCTCTATCCATCTCTCTCTCTCTCTCTCACTGCTCCTCCCCTTCTTTACTCGCATGTTGCATTTACACAAAAAATTTCCTTTCGGATTTTTTTGTATGCACTTTTTGATATAAAAATATTTTTGTTTCCCTTTCCTGTGGGGCGGAAAAACTTAACTTCCAACAACTGAAAATGTTTTTCTTTTTTTTTGTGCTCTCTCCGCTGCTCTCTCCCTTGGGTCGAGTGTTCTCTCATTGTTTTGTTTACAGAGCAAAAGTTAATTTCCACTGCACTTCATTTAAATTTTTGAAAACTTTACAAAAAAAAAATTAAGAATAATAAAAATAAAAGAAATTGGTGTGCAAGAGAAGTTTTCTTGGTGGAAATTATGAATATCTAGAAGCTTAGAGGTCCATGAAACACTTCAAGGGAAAAGTTTCTATGGAATTCTGGCTTTTCCTTACACTTTTTCCACCAACTAACGATTTAAATATAAATAATGGTTTTTCATAGAAATATGAGACTTGGGAGTACATATATTAGATACAATGGGACGCATCAACCGAATTTCGGTTGAATTCTTTGGGGATTGCTCAGAGAATTTTAGAATTCTGAGTAGTATCATAACGGACAGTAAATAATGGACTATGGGGCGTATGGAATATATACGAAATATTCCACACTCTCAAATAATATTTCCTGTTCAAACGGCATTCGGAAAACCTTCCGAAAATACTCTCAAATATGAATTCTTTGCAGCTCAAATATCCATCGTATATTTTCTCGCATATTTTCTTTGAAAATTTCTAATTTCCATCAAAATTCTTTCCTTGCTTCACATCATCTTTTCACCCAAACAAAAGAAAAACCAAACGATATTCTGTGTTTTGTTTAAACTATTTGCCAATTCAAACATTTACTTCCTCGTCGATTAATATTTGTTTACTCCGGTGTAGAATATCCGTACCCGGCATTCTCTTTGGCCCCCTACCCTTCACACTCCACCCCACCCTCCACCCCACGAATCGAATCGAAGCACAAAAAGCGAAAGGTAACACACAAAATACTAAATGAACTTGGGAAATGGTTTTCTGGTCGAAAACATTTAGTTGCAATTACTTTGTTTTTTGGTTTTTGTATTTAGATTGTTGTTCCACAACAAGTATCGTATTAATATGTAGATATTATTATTAAATACATTCGTAAATTACGTATTTCTATAAAGCACTCGAGTACACGCAAACAAACAAACAAACAAACAAACAAACAAACAAAAACAAACACACACCGACACACACGGACACACGCGCGCGAATGCTACAGTAAGCCACGACGATTCGATTCACACGGGATAAGTCACGGGATACCCTGTAAAGCCCCCTTTCGGGCAGTGGCACTACTGTGAGCCGTAAGCCGCCTGCTGGGTAGCACAGCTATTTGTGCATTGTGCATTTATCTTTCGGTTATTTCTTTCCCATAATATCGGTATTTCTTGGGAATATTCTCTTCGTTTGTTGTTTTTTGTTTTTTTTTTTTACTATATTTTCAGACGCATCGGTAGGAGGACGATGCGACGCGTTTCACTGTTAACTGACGGCCGGAATAAACGCCAGACGCGATTTAAGCGGAATAGAGTTTGCTATAAACAAAATGTGCTATAATCTGAGAGAGCGGCGGCAATAATAACAAAAGCACAACCACACAGAGAGAGAGAGAGAGAGCGCACATGAAAAAGCAACAACAAAAGCCCACATCGAGAGAGCATCAGTCGAACGCAACAACAAAAAGCGTCATTCCAGAGAGAGAGCAAGAGCTTCCATTCCATGCACTTGCCTGCTCTCTCACGCCACTCTTCTCCTTGCGCTCTCGTCAGTCTATGTATTGCAAAAACAAACAAAAGCACAAAACGTGCGCAGAGAGTGTGGAAGGAAGAGAGAGAGAGAGCGCGCCATGTAACCGCATTATGCCGGTTGCAGCTTCTATAAAAGTGCGAGCGAGAAGTCGCCAATAAAAAGCTTCAAAGTCAAGTCAACAACAAAAAAGCAGCTTCGTGAAAATTTAATAGTCATCAAAAAAAGAAAAACAAGCACACAAACAAAAACAACAGCAACAATTTCCCTAGCTAATTATGGGAGCAGGGGCCCAAAAAGATGAGACTTCCAACATATATATGTATATATGTATATGTGTGTGTGTAAGAGCAGACAGACAAAACATGATGTTTGCTTAACCAGTCTCTGGGCCTTAATCCATTCCCCCTCCCCTCCCCTCTCCTCATCATCTATCTCTCTTTCTGAGTAAATTCCCCTGTAGGCACACGCATAATTTTTTGTTTTTTTTTTTAAGATTCCTCTCATTTTATTTGGTTGGGAATTTAACAAACAAGCGATAAACATTTAAAAACTCAAAAAAGCAAGCACATCACAATCATCTGCCAGGCCATGGCATGGCATGGTATTTGTGTGTGTGTGTGTGTGTGTGTGGGAGGGTCTTAACTAGGCGTTAACTGAGCTTAAATGGGCTTCAAGTGTCTCTAATTTATGGCTTATGGGTATGACAATCAAGTGGAACATTAAGGGCAAACAGTAGTCTCTTACGATGCGATAAAAAGAGAAGGATATACACACATACACGTATAAGCTAAGAGAGATGGAGATATGACCATAAAAAGTCAGATTAAAACTGCATATTGCATTCCCTCCTCCCCACTCCCAGGAGAACAAAGGCATTTCTTTTTTTGTGCGACTTTTCCTACTGTTTGGACTGTTTTTTTGCACTGCTGGATTCCAGTTCGTTTAAGTTCCCAATTTGTATTAAATTTCTTATGGAAATACTTAGGGGTATATCTATATAGTATGTATATATTTTTCATTTATTTTACAATTATTGAAAACATTACTTGTAGCAGTAGGGGTAACAGCAAGTATATTTCTACTGCTTTACCCATTTCCCCTTCCACTGCTTGCTTGCAGCAAGGGGTGTTATAATTTCCCGTTGCCTACTTTTCGGCTGATCTCTTGATCATTTTAATAGATTTTTCTTCATTATTATTTCATTCATTCCCATGCCACACAGACCACACAGACCACACTCTTATATACAGGGTATCAATGGATGGTTCACTTACCATTATTATTGCTGATGGCGAATCGCTGCTGCAGCTGCTGTGCCAGCGCCTGATGATGCTGTGCCAGCGGTGTCAATGGCGGCTGCTGCTGCTGCTGGCCCACGCCCAATTGCTGTGGCGCCGACTGCGAATGGGGCACGCCGCCACTCAATGAGGATGTGTCCGAAGAGCCATCCCCTCCGGCACCTCCTCCACCACCGCCACCGCCAATAAGACAGCCATTGGCCATGGAATTCTGTGGCTGGCCGCCGGCTCCTCCGTTGAACTGTTGCACGGATATCGAATTGGGAAGACCGTGTTGCTGCTGTTGTTGCTGCTGTTGCTGCTGCTGCTGGCTGGCGGAAATAAGGGGATTCCCTGCCGTGCCATAGGTGGTGGCATTTATGGAATTATTGGCCTGATTCATGGAATTATTGTGGACGGCTGTGCCGAGTAAGGAGCCATTGGCGGTGGCTCCCCCTCCTCCTCCTCCTCCTCCATTGTTGTAGTACGACTCTTCGCCTGCAAAAATAACGCAAGAAAGAGAGAGAGAGAATGGAGAGAAGAGACCAACAACACAGCAAAAGTCATTCATAAAAGCTCTTCCTTTCGCTGGTAAGCTTTTCTCGGAAAAAGAAAAGCTTTTGCTTAGCATAAACTTTCACCGACTAACGCGCCATCTGTGGTAGCGCGGCGAAACTAAGTGCTTTTGCAGGGACTGCCACAAGCGGCAGCAAGTTGAGGCAGGTTCGGTTCGGTTCGCTCCCTCTTCCTCTCTCTTTGTCTCTGTCTCTGTCACTCATTTGAATGCATTTCGCGTTCGATTCTCCTTCTTCTTCCTCCTCTCCCCCCCCCCACCACCTCGAACTGCTTTCCTTCTTCTGCTGTTTCTTGCGATTTCGCTTTGGGCCTTTGGACAATTAGCCGTCGGTTGAGCAAACTGATTAATTGGCATTTAAGCGACGTGACAGCGACGACAGCAACGACAACGATGGCTGTGACAACGGCGCCTCCTTCTAGTGGATACTCCCTGCTCCTGCTCCTCCTCCTTCTCCTTTCTTTACCTCCTCCAGGCACCCGCTCCTTTGCTTTCGTCGCCTTCGTTTGACCAATTGACGTCGTCTCCGTCGTCTTGCTGCCGCCTGTCACGCCTCATATCAGGCGCAGGCGGAAGGAAGACACGACTCACGACTCTCGACTCTGCGACTCTTCTTCGCGTTTTAGCAAACAATTTAGCAAAGTGCAAAGCTGTCTGGCACATCGAGGCGGAGGCGGAGGCGGGCAAGGGGCAGGGGCAGGGGGAGGAATGGCTGGCATAAGCCAACAGAGTTGGCTAAATCGTGCGTGGCTTATGGCCAATTTCCGCCATGTCTTCTTCCATGGCTCTTCTTTCGCTCCCATCGAGAAAATGTTTAACGAAAATGTTGCATCAGTGAGTCGGGGAAACTGTGATGGTAATAGTGGGGGAGGAGGGGGGGAGTCAAGAAAATCATTGTGGGTGGAATACGGAAGGGGGACAAAAGGCTAAAGTTTGTTGGACAAAATGGTAAAAGGATCAGTGGAAATTCTAAAGAGAGTTTGAGGTGAAAAATCGGAGAATGTCTGTGGGGGTAGCCAGAGGAAGGAAGAGGCAAGGACAAGGGCGAGGACCATTGAAGTGGCTCTAAGAGGATTGTTGAGAGAATTTTGAGAGGCGGCTTTTGAGGTGTTTTTCTGGGTTTTTGCTGGGGTTTCTCTAGGAGGTTTAAAGTGGCGCTCTATGGCAGATGGTTTTTGAAAGAACTTTGTGTTCACTTGAGGAAAACTTAAGGAAAAACCACTTCAAATGTTATAAATTGTTAAGCAAAACTTAGAGAAAGAAAAACTGGGAAATTCCTTAGCCCTAGAGGTACTTTCTGCATCCAAAAAGACCCAGAAAAGTTCCAGGTTTATGTACATTCTTCGGATTAGCTCAACTTCCACATAAAATTCCTCTCGAAAAACCCAGAAACTACAAACTACCATCCTTAATTCCCAATTCCTATACGAAAAAAAAATCTGGCAAGCTCTGAATAACTTACCCGGTTCCGGGATATTCCCCAGCGGACTCTCCGGCAGCAGTATCCCCTTTTGCACCAGCTCATCCCGATTGGCACGTACAGAAATCTTGCGCTCCAAAGCTGCAAAAAGAAATGAAAATATATATATAAATATATATAGGGAGGCATATGGGAAGAGATCTTTAAACAAATTCTTACATTTGGAGGCAGCTTCAAATTTTTCGCTCTTCTTTTTCCGCCGCCACTTCCAGGGCTTGAAGAAACGTCCCAGGGCGCTCAATTTGCTCTTCCGCTCCAGGGGCGGAGTGCGGGTGCCCGATCCGAGGCTGTTTGTGCGTATGGCAGCTCCATTCTGTTTCTTAGCTGCAAAGAGAGAGGGAGAAAGAGGGAGAGAGAGAGAGAGGGAGAGAACAATTAGCATATATGTACGTATCTCCGGCATTTCAATCCAAACGTTTCACGGAAGCGGAAAGAGGCGTTCCGCCCATTTTGGGGCCACCGGCAGTGCCTGTGGTTCGCCCACTTTTACCGGCATGCGGCATGAGGCATGTGGCATGGCGGAATGTTGTGGCTGCTGAAACATTGTACAAATTGCAAGGCAGAGCGGCGGCAGCGGCAGCGGCAACATTTATTGTGGCACTCGTTGCTGCTGCTGCTGCTGCTGTCTTTTGTGCTGCAATCATCATTTTGCTCTCTTGGAAATTAGGAATTCAAAGCGGGTTTTTCCACCCACTCCCCCTCCCTGCCGCAAAGATAAGTTGTTGACAATTCTTTGGAAACACTTTAATAGCTGCCACATTCAGCATTGCATACAAATGGTTCGACATCGACAAGTCAATGGAAATTCGACTTTTCCCCAATAAAAAAAGGTGTAGCAAAAGGATAAGGATGGCTTAAGGATGCCCACTCAAATGGATAGTTTCTATGATTTTCTGTGGCTATTTTTCAATAGATTTTCATCATGTTTCAATGACATTCACAAAGACACAAATCAAAGCCCCAATGAAAATTCCTTCTGGACCTCCACAAACATGGAAATTCCTTTACAGCTATTTGCATTTGGCTTTCGGAAATTTCAAAGGCAAACAATTGCTAAAAGAGAGAGGGAGAGGGAGAGGGAGAGAGAGAGGGGCGGTTAAGGTAAGAAATGTCATCTCATGCTGTGCCGTGGACTGGACTCTCGAACCAACACAGGAGCCACTCCCCTCTGGGAGTCTGACCCTCCCTTTCTTCCATATTCCACTCCCTCTCCCCCCTTGCTGACTTTACCTATCTTTAAAAGTCAGCCTCAGCGCCAGGGTATATGCGAGTGCAAGGTGAGGCCAGCAGTGAGACTAACTCGATCTTCGAGTGACCTAATTTCCCTGTCCAGCCCATTGTCTCGAAGGCTTTTACGGCAGGTTCACTGCCCCACCCCCCTGTCCGATATACCCTGGCACAGCCTCTTGACTGCTGTCCGTCTCCCTGCCGCCCCCCCCCCCCCCCCCCCCCTCTGTCTGCTGATGCTGATGTTTGATGCTGCCTTCAGATAAGCTTTGTCATACCCTCTCCTGCCTACAGTTGTACGCACACACTCCCACGCACACACACACACTCCCACGCACACACACACACACACACACACAGAAACACTTTGAAGTGCTGCCTGCATTGAAGCGTTGAAATAAGGCTACCTACGAACGTGCATGGGAAAGGGGTGTGGGACTGTGGGGTGGGGAGGGGGAGAGGAATAGAAATACGAATAAAAGCACACAAAAACCAAGCCAGAGAGGGGGGGTAACCGAAGAGCCTACAAGAGAGACGTTACAGCAAATGCTGGAAGAGCAAAGTCAAGTAGAAGGGAGAGTAGTGGTAGAGGAAGAAGTGGAGGCAGAACTAGTGCTTAAATGGAGAGGGAAGAGGGGTGCGGGGTGTGGGCTAAAACGTAGCCAAAGACAACTGTAAAACAACTGCAAATGGGCCAGGCCAAGCGGCAACAACAACAACTACATATTTGGCTTCCACGTTGATGATCTGATCTCTTCACTCTGCCGCCGTCCCCGTCCCCCGTCCCCCGTCTCCGCTCATTCGCTTGTTCTCCATAAACTGGCTCCGACTGGGCAATGGAGTGCCCGTGCTCCAATTGTGGTCAATTGTTGGTCAACAGAAGCAGCAGCAGCAGCAGCAGAACCAAAGACTGCCACGCTTCAAGTTACATCATAGAAGGGAGAGGGGGAAGAGGGTAAGAGAGTGGGTGGGTGGTTGGGTTGGGTTGCGTTGTGCTGGGTTGGTTGAAAGAACAACATCTTTGAGTCGCTTCTGTGTCAATTCGAAGCGGAAAACTTTTGCCAGCATGCCAGCCCACGGAAGCGCGCAGGAAAACCCCCTGGGGAGAGCACGCTGTGACAACAATAAGAAAATGAAGGAAAAATCTTTGTCTCATTTCGAATGGCGCCAACGGAGAAGACACAAAAAGGGGTGGCTGTTGGGGAGAGGGGAGGAGGCTGAGTGGCAAATGTGTGTGTGTGTGTGTGTGTGGGCAAATGTTGGGAATTTTTAATGATGATCTAGGTATAGTCTAAGAAATATCCTTGACTTTTGGTTTAAATTTCTTGGTTTAAAATTCCGGGAAAATCCATAATCCCCTATAATTTTCAGAACATTTAATATATCCCTTATTTTTCACATCTTTCGCCGAAAAACCATCATAACCAAAAGCCACAACATTTACAGATCATCTGAGATTCTCAGCCTCTCCTCCCTCTCCTCCGTACCGTTGCTGCCTTCCCCGTCCTATGACCCGTTCCATTTCCATTCCCAGCA